>JAKRZM010001319.1:893119-942277 GCA_036379175.1 Heliconius cydno galanthus
GGGGTTGAAAGTTTGTATGGGAAAATTCTTAAATCGCCACCGATTTTTATAAAATTTGATATTTAGACTCTTAAAAATATTTAATTGAACATATGTTTCATGATATTCTAGAATTTACCCCCTAAGGGTGCAAATAAGGGGTTGAAAGTTTGTATGGAAAAATGTTTAAATCGCCACCGATTTTTAGAAAATTTGAAATTTAGACTCTTAAAAATATTTTATTGAACACATGTTTCATGGGTTATTAGAATTCACCCTTAAATACGCTAGCGAAGCTGCGCGCGTCCGCTAGTATAATATATTGATAGTATGATTCTAATACAGGGATTGATGCAGGCCATATTATCAGGAGGACCGACAACCGATAGGGAAGAAAGATCCTCGAATGGCGATCACGTCTCGGCAAAAGGAGTACAGGCCACCCTCCAACCTGGGAACCCGCTGGATTCAAAGGGCGCAAGACCTGATGGAGTGGCGAGCATTGGGGGAGGCCTATGTCCAGCAGTGGACTTTAAAAGGCTGATGGATGGATGATTCTAATATGTAGATATTGGTAAACAGTATAAGAAACTAAACAAACCAAAATTTAAAACTTAAGATTTCTGGTTAAAATATTTAAATATTAAAATAAACTATGCACCCACAATATTAATTAAGGCATTCAAACTCACAAATGTTCAAAAATTCCAAACCAATTTTATCTGATAAAAATAATATTTAAAAGCGTATACCTTTTAGAAATTGCTACAGCGATTGCCTTAAAGTCACAGACGGACACTTCAATTTTATTTATTTATATAGATATCGACATAAAGATCGTTACGATAAACCCGTATTAAAATAACCCGTTAAGCTTTAATTCGTTTGATAGGCATCTCGCCCGTCAATATAATGAGTCACTTAACAAACTTACATAAATTATTAATTACTTTGGTTAGAATGTATCAAATATATTTTAAGCATGTATATAAAAAAAAATAAGAAACTAATATGAAATTAATTACAGTCACAGTTGACAGTCAGTCATTGGGTTTTTTATACTTATTGTCTTATGGATAGATTTTTATTATATAAAAACTAACATGTGAAACTTTTTCTTATCATAAATTAAATAAAACAACCAATCTAGTGAAAATTTTAATAAAAAATATTCTTACTAGACCTGTAGTTTTTCAGTAGCCAAATAATTTAATAATCGTAATAAAGTCAGAAAACGGTACTATTATATAAAAGATTGTGGGCTCGATCCAAATGGATTATTTTCAAATCCTCGCTTTGGTAAATAGACAAAACGTGGCTTAGAATTTCACCATTCACTACGCAAGTTTTGAAAATTGAACTAGATTCGTTCTGCCTACTCTTCTATAAGCTAAAAAGAATGATTTATATACAAACCCACATATCTATTTCCACAATAAACAGAAAACCCCAAAAAAAAACACAAAACACACCTACAATTCCACGCACCCGGTTAAATAAGTTCCGTCTGCGCTGACCCGTACAGAGAATGCAATAAAAAATTAAAAATAGACCTCCATGTCCCGTCCGAGGTGTAAAATAAACAGCCGCCATTAAGAGCCGGTCCTTCGGCGATATTAATTTGTATTTAAGTGTATTGAACAAGATAAAGTAAATATATGAGTGCGACCCGGCGCGCCGTGTCGTGCCCCATGACGGTGTTACGTGTTTAGTTTGCCGTATTATATTTCGCATTAATAGTATTTATTGTGTAATTAAATTTAATTCACTTCTCTGGCATGGAGGTTCTTTTTTTTAATGGAGCTGAGTTTTGGTTTCGATATAATATTGACGTTATTTTGTATTTGTGTGTGCCAGAGAGATTTCTTTTTTGTTGTTTTCTCAAATTTGCTAGTTGTTTCGTATGTGATTAACCCTGATATGATAAGTTTAATTTTATATTAATAACTGATTTTAAATAAGCAATCCCTGTCTCCTAAATTAAAGGAGAGTGGAGAACGCAGCTATTCCTAGTAAATCTTCCACATTTAGATACCTAGCTCATTGTAGCACAGGCTTCGATTTTAGTTTAAAACCAAGACAGTTGTGTGTTCAATTCTCACTCGGGGGATTAAAATATGTTCATATCCTCGCTATAAGAACAAGACAAAGCACGGTGTTAAGTTCCGCCTTTCAACACACATTATATTGGAAATTAGGTGAACATTAAGAAACAGAATTATATATATAATAGTTAGAGATTACATAATATTACCAATGTATTCATTAATACGACGAAAAGATTTTTAAATAATTCGCCTCCTATTTCCTTGCCAAGAACTTTAATTGACATTATTTTATGAGAACAGTGATTTGTAGTGATTCTAAATTAAAATTATGAGTTATAAACAAATCAAGAACTTCTTATTTTTTTATGTAAATACTTTTTTCAATATTGTTTTTTATTTTATACAATTAATTTCAGTGTTTAATTCTATACTCTACACTCTTTTGTTTTAATTTTTTTTAACCTCGTGCTGATGAATTCCTCATATTTCACCCAATTTTTGAGACGTTATACGAACTCAACGTCGTGTTTTGTCTTGTTACGATATCGAGAAGATGAAAATATTACATTCTTTTTTAAAAAAACGTAATATAAACATTTGAACGTAGAAAGAAGAATTTGAGCTCTCGCCTCTTCGAAACCGTCCAAGCACTTTGACCAACTAAGCCATACGTTCTTATCGGACTACGTCGAAATTCCTATATGCTTGTTACAACTTATTGTTGCTAGCATCTCTGTAGAAACATCCACAGGAAATACGTTCCCCCAAATGGCAATCGAACCAACTACCGATGATCTCTTACAATACACTCATTATTTTATGCAAATAAAATCAAAAATCGAAAAAAAAAGAATTCGAGTTTTTTATTATATTAGTAAAACATATAATTTTATTGAAATATGCATATTATATGGACACTTTAGGATCACAACACTGCAATATAAATTCGTAAAAAGACATTCTGCCCTCACACATTAAAGTAACGACTTGTCCCGACATTGGCATCGATGAATGAACTTGACGTTATTTCGGTTCGTACAAACTTGTAAAAAACTTAAAACTTATAATACCTAAGTATTTAAAAGTAATAAAATTTTCTTATAATTTTTATAAGGTATCAAATTATATATATAAGTGTAATGTGTTCGCATTGTACTTAATATAAATTTTAATGTGAAATAAAAAATAATATGTACACGCAATAAAAAAAGTTTGCAAGTAAAAAGTATGATTTGGGGGAAAAAGTTTTGTCTAAGGTGGTGGAGGTACCTTTTCATAGCATATTTCAAGAATAGTCTCGAAATAAAGAAGAGAAGAGAAGTAACTCCCTAGTATTCGATGGATCTACCACGAAGTTCTTAAAGTATTGTAGAAAGAGCTCGGAACAATTCCTATGACTTCCATTAAGTTTTAGAACTTTTATTTTTACCTAAATAAATTCAATTATTTAACGAAAATTGATTACATTTCAATTTTCGTCGAACAGTTTCATTCATTTGTTTTCAAGTAAAACAAATCTAATAAAATAATACATCATTATTATCAACAATAACATATATCATACAAAAATAACATATTTATGTAAATTTAAATAAATATTACCCAAACGAACACTAAAAAACGTTATTTTAAAATCAACTAATAAAACTATTCATAATTTATGACAGTCGCACTAAAAAAACGCTACGAAACATAAAGACAGTAAATTAACATAAATAAAATCTATCCAAAAAATAAGATGTACCTACAAAAATCTAAATGACTTAAAATTAACACCGTATTATTGGGGCGAGAGAAATTAAAACACTTCATCCTTTTTTATGTGGCATTTATGTGAATCGTAAAACTGAGCTTGTACCCTTTTTACATTACAGGACCAACGCACGTATAACATGTATATATATTATGTAGAATTTGATGTTTTTTTTTAGTGTATCCCGCACATAGCTGGGTAGGCTGAGGGAACCTGGAAACCTACTGTTGAGATACTCTGTTCCCATTAAGAAGTGTCTGCTCTTCACTTACCGCCGAAATCTAGACGCGTTATTAAGGAGCGAAATTCAACGCCGCACTTTGCTTCATTCCCAGAGCGAATAAATGAAAATTCCTCATTCCTCGAACGGGAACTGAACCTACAACCTGTCGTGTTTACATACCATAAAGACAAAAAATACCTTTTTTATTACACGAATACATTTAAAAGATAGTGGACTTTAATCCGCGCTAATTTATTGATATTTAACAACCTGATCAAATATTGAACGTCCATTTTAGTTAGAAGAGTGTCCGAGAAAATTAAACATTAAACTTTGTTAAAATATGATTTTCCATAAATTTTCATTAAATAACTAAGTATGGAATTAATTTGCATATTTATTAACTAATATTTTCGATGTTTTAATTTAATTATCCTCATATATATTACACGGTCATCTTATTTAATCCTAGCTGTTTCTATTTAAAATAGTAAAAGAATAAAAAGCCAGTGGAAGTGCAGGGACACAAGGCGGCGTAAAGTTCCGCCACTCAACACGCAATGCCTTCAGAATTCGACGAAAAATGGGAAACGGAAATGTCTTTGTGGGAACCGAGTTTCGTAACGCAAGGTTCCCAGGTTCACTCTGCCTACCCTGCCATGACAACGTGACACTATTATTAAATATAAGAAAATCTATACAACGAAAGTCAATAACTCTCAAGTCAGCAACTCCTTAAACTAATACCATATCGTTCAGATATCAGATTTCAATTTGAAACCTCGAAGCCGTAATTAGGTCCGAGTACGATATCCTGATACGGTTGGAATAAACAATTCCTTTTAAACAAGTAATATTATAAATCAAACACACGCCGTTGGCATCTGAAAAGAGAAGTCATTTATCAGAGAGACGCGAGCGCACGCCAAGACTCCATTGTATCGGCCATTAGCGATGCCTTAATTGTTATTTTATCAGAATACCAATATGGCCGATACAACTTACATAGATGATGTATTTCGAAGGAACAGCTTAATATAATTAGTTGTATTTCGTTTTGTAATAAAAAAAGCTTCTGCTAAAAATCTAATACATCTTTCTTTCAAACAGAATTTGGGTAAAAAATTAAATGTTTATCTTTCTTTTCTAGCTGTACGCTGTATCCTACATAATTGGGTAGGCAATGAGGGTTAAAACACTCTGTTCCTATAAAGACACAGTCGTTCCCCACTTCTTAGTTTTTAGTAGAACATTTTACATTTTTTTTCTTAATTATTCATTAGAATAATAAATAAATAATATTTAACTTTAGAAAGATCCAAGACTACTTCTAAAAGAAACCAATTAGTAAAGATATTTATCGATTTCTAAGTTTAATAATAATTAATGAATACAATACTTCTCAGCATGAGTATCTCTAGTTATGATTTTTTTATTGTTCTGCATTCATAGAAAACAAAATAGAAGTGATATCAGCACGATAAATAAACAACCTGTCATTCATTTTTTTCTATATATTCCTAACAATAAATCATTCTATTTATTATTTAATTATTTATTAATTAAATTAATAATTTAGTTATAAATTAAATTAACGAAAACACAATCGGTAAAACCATTTTTTTTAATAACAAAAAAATATATTTATGAACAGAGAGACAACTTTTAATCAACATATTTCACTAAGACCCAGAAACGTATGTTGCGTCACTCCTACAATAAAGATAAAGAATGTCCATTAACTCCTCCACAGAGAACTAAACAAACGGCACGCATCAATAATCGATCTAACATTTCTACAACAGAAATCTCATAGAATTCCAAACGCGCCTGTGCGTTAATTACATATTAATGTAAATTAACATCGATTCTGATTACGATTAATATTTCAATTCGACTCGGGATCAACTTAAGAATCTGAGGTTAAAATATATTCTTGATTAATTCGTTGTTGACTATCCAAATTAAATTAGATATATGCAAATGGCATATTCTAATGGCAGCCACACACGATACAGTGTTTTCGAAGATGCACCTATTCGATGACATTATTAGTATTCGATTATTAACTCGAGAAGTTGATGCGTTTTATAAAAACCTGTAACTCGATGTAAGATAAGTACGAGAACTGTAGGGATATTGTACTTGCAAGATTTATATTTTAAATTTAATCACTTGACTTGTTTACTCAGATTACTCGATTTTATGAGGTGTTTAATGTCCCGAGATACTATCGAAGGTGTGAAGAAATATAGCATCAAAATCGATTTTATCATTTGACACAAATATGCTGTTTTCGTTGAATTAGTTAATTTAGCTACGATTTGTTTTTGAGGAAAAATATTTGGCAGTGAATTGCAACTTAATTCTTTTTGAAATATATACATAAATAATGTCTTTATTATTTAATTTTTATTATATTTTGTGAAAGTATAATAGTATAAATAAAAGCTGTGTTAAAATGTACTGTTATTCATTTAAATAATAACTAATTTAAATATTGCCTCTCTATTTTTCTATTATGGAAATTATAGGATTAGGAATGAGTATTAAAATTTTTATTATTATATCTAAGAGGTATACAAATGTAACTGGTCCACTTTAACGATACCAATGATTCTTAAACTAATTTAATGTCAAAACTACGAATGTTGTACCAGTTATCAATAAAAAATGTTATTTTATAGCGTTTGTAATGAATGTAGACCAGAAGAGTTTGTTGTGATGCTAATTTTATTGACTCTTGTTCTAGAATTTAATTTTTAAATAACGGGGATCGAAATGTGACATTTTTCTGCTATACATACTATTAAGATTCTTCGTCGCTTAAATGGAAATATTAAATACTAGCGGCTTCGCCTGCGTGAACTACGTTATTATTAATATATGTCTCCATGAGTACCTACGTCCTATAAATGACGTCCATGCAAAATTTGAAACTTATAGCATTTGTAGTAACGAAGTTTCATACAAACTTTCAACCCCAAAAACAACCCCTTAGGAGTCGAATATAGCAAATTCCCGTCTTAGCGAGCACCTACGTCCTATAAATAACTCCTATGCAAAATTTGAGATTCCTAGCACATGTAGTTNACGACTCAATCTCGGAGTGAGTTAATTAGAAAGAATTGCTTTTATTTCGCGTTTTCACACTTCAACCGCCACGAGACGTGACGCAGGAGTTTCTGAGATCCAAGAAGTACTGTGATGAATGGCTATTGGGAATTTTCATATGACATTTTTATAGTTGAGAGGAATTTCGAGAAACAATCGAAATAGCTGTTATTACAAAATTGATAGTATTTATAATTGTTATAATAATAATAAAAACTCTTTATTGTACACCCAAAAAAGAAATAGAAGAATACAAATAAAAGAATATGGTACCTTATCGCTAAAATAGCGATTTCTTCCAGGCAACCTTGAGGCGTTGGAAATCGCAAAAAAATAAATAAATAGTGAGTAGGGTGTGAATAGTACTAACTATATAAAAAATAAATCAAGAAATAAATAAACCTACACAAAGATAGATACATATATACATAAATATATACATACTTACATACATTCATACATATAGACTTATAAATTATGTTTATTATATTATTGTTATATTATTATTGTCAATTATATCTCAGCGTGACAGCCTTAATATTAGAGGAATGTATAATTAAAAAAAGACTCGCCGAAACAACGGCCGTGTTAACGTATAAGTGACAAATGCTGTAGAAAAATGTAGCGATTGCTAAATGCGACAGGAAATGAGGACGTACGACCTCTCTAATCTTATTTACGAGATCTTCGCCTTAATAGCCGAGGAAAAGTTTGTTCTTTTGATGTTGATTGCACACATTCATTTGTATTAACTATTTTTAAATAGGATAATGCTAAATTATCTATCTATCTATCTATCTAGTTATTTTAATCGAGTGTCGGCAATGACGCGAAACATTTTGCTCGAGAGGATTAATGAAGTGCTGTGTGTGCGTCACTTGCTGTCTTGTTAGTGGAATACCGTAGATTGTTTAGAGATAGCTGACGATTGTGTAGAATAATTTCTTTTTGTATAGATTTTAAGTTAAATTTCTTAATAATAATATTTTTTTAGAACATGGAGTATGAAGGACACTAAGAACTACTTATGTAAATAGTTAAATTCAATATTATTTTTAAAGTAGGTCTTAGCATTTCGTCTTATTCAATTTTAGCTTCAGGCTGTATTTCTCACATAGTAAGGTAGGCAGAATGAACTTGAGACTGTTTCTCGCTTTCTGCCGTAATTTAGCGACAATGCGTGTTGAGTGGCGTAACTTAACGCCGCGCTTTGCCTCGTATACCACGTTTACAGTTGCACGCTTGTGCCCCGGTACTAGGACAAGCCTGAACAAAAATTTCAAGTTTAAATAATTTAATTGAAAAAGAATAGGGCCAAATAAAGATAGACAATTAAGCATATTAGTTCAATAAAAGAAATTACGTTTCAAATATACTGTTGCGGTCGTCGCTGTGGTTTACAACAGATATACTTAACAATTAATTCATACAATTAAACCAATGCCCGCATTTCGAAAGCTTCGTAGAGTGATGATGGTACTGATTTAATTATTTTTTTTTATATATTTATTTGTTTTAGGATGAAGAGTTATAAAGAATTTTTTTTTTGTTCTCATAATTTTTTTTTTGATCAGAATTACTGATTTTTAACATTTATTAATTTTTCAAAAGTAATTGAACTGGGCTATTTAACATAATTAATATAAATAGTAATTTTGGCATAGGGCGTAGGCAATAGCAAATTTTCTTTTGGAAGAGGTTATGTATTTATTAGTTGTGGTGCAGATAAGCTCCTATTTGAGTTAACATTCCTCGTTCGTTTGGCTACTTCAAATGCAATACCTTTGTGCGATTGAAAAGTATAAAAAAATGGAAAAATATATTTTTTTATTCCACTTACCATAATATAGGTTTATCGATAAAGAACGTGATAATTGATAAAAATAAACCTTTTTGATTGATCCACAATTGTGTGGAATTCATAATTAATACTTCAAAAATAAAATAATAAAAAAAATTAAATCCCATGTCTAATAGTGTCGTAACTCTACACTCCACTGGGACACAACACACATTATTTAACACATTACATCGCCGCTATTGTCGTGATTAAAACTCTGATTGACCTCCACTAAATCACAATTAACTATCTTTCTGGTACTACTAATTTATTATTACAACAAAATTGTTGTTTATTTGTCGCTTGATTTTTAATGAGTTGACAAGATAAAGGGTTTCTTTTTTTTATTCTTAAATAACTTTGAATCTGTTTAATGGAAATAGGTTAAAATGTTTGAATAAATTAAAATATAAGATAGTTAATTTTTATTTATTTTTAAAAATGTCAGCATGGCAATTTATGTTTACAGTCGATTATAAAAATATAACTTTCTGCAAAACACTACATAGGAAATATCAATATCATATACTTTTAAACCTAACCTTTTAAATTCCGAATTCTGGAGGCATTGCGTGTTACGTGGCGAAACTTAACGCTGCGTTTTCCCTCGACACTAGAGGGAGGAAATGGAAATATTTAATATTTCATTTCCGAGTGGGAATCCACAACCCACCAACAATCTTGCGTTTACAGTCACACACATGAACCCGCGCCACGACTGGCCTCACAAAGGCCTTCTTTACACTCACTTCTTATATTAACACTTCACGTCTAATCCACTAGAAAAAAAATACGTTACGAAAAAAAAAATATTTCAAAGCATATTTTGAAGAACGATGCAAATAAATGTCACAGATTTGGCGGTCAAAGATTGGCGTAATTAATGACTCCGACCCGTCGCCGCTCGACCTAATTAGGTTAATTAGAACCATCGGCTTTATTAGCGAATGCTCTAATTAACTCTACCAATTATAGCTAAGGACGTTTAATAGGAATTGGGAAGTGTGATTTTTTTCAGCTAAACGCTATCTATCTATATATCTCGCATATAGCAGGAAACAGAGGGAACCTACAGTGGGGAAAAGAAATGTGATTTTTCTAAGTGTCTTTTTTCTATGTTTTTTAGTTTTACGTTTGTCACCTATAGCATTACTAAGCTAGGCGTGAATGAAAGACAATATGGTACTAACTTCTCCTCCACATCAATTCCTCATTATCCGCTTGTGTGATCCCAACGCCACCATTCAGGCTTAGCAAACCGTGATGAATTCGGAAATTATTTAAATATTGAATTTCTTGTCTTTTATAATTATTATTTATCTACTTGAGGATTTGTTATTACATTGTATCGAGTTACAATATGTTATACGAAGTACTAACGCTATACCACCCTAGCTCAGTTATTATGTCTTCGGGATTCTAATAGGACTTGCAGATTTTTTTAAAATTTTGTTCTTAAATCGTGAAATATTAAAGAAAACCATTTTGTTGGTAACTTTCATAAAATTATACATTTATATATTTATTATTTTATTATGTAACAAGTAAAAATATAAGCAACTTGTTTAAACATTAAAGAATTTAGCGTCTATAACAAATATCCATAAACCTATGTCGAAACAGTAGTAAATCAACGATCTATGTCAACACCTTCATTTAAACACCAAGGTCGGTCTCGAATAAAACGGCCAATATCGCAGAGTATTCTTATACTAAGTGGTGTCCAAAATAGATTGAATCTCATTATAACTTTCCACGTCCAGATAAAAATTAAGAATGGAGTCATCAGCTACGATTGCGTGGAACTGCTTCGACCGATAAATGTTATTTTTTCAGATTCAAATGTTATTAAAGGTATTATATAGGTTATTATTTTTTATAAGTACCTTGTATTTTGAAGAGAACATGTGAATTATTCATGTTATTTTATTATTAAATTTCTTTAATAAGCTTTATGTTTTAGATTGTCGTTTTCCATTTCACCAATTATTTTTAAAGTTAATTTAGCACTTTATTTATATTGTATTTGGCAGGATACACCGGATAGACTAGATAGGAACAGATCATCTTAACCTAGAGTTAAAATAATCCGTTCTCCGCTTACCATCTTAATTTAACATGAAAAACGGAGAATATTACAACTTAGTGTTGCATCTTACCAGTGTGAGTAAACCAAAATATTTCTCTCATCCTAGTAGAAATAGAACCCTCAACCATAGCGCATACATACACTATTCCACTACGATAATCTGGAATAACAAAAATATAAATAACATTTTAGTATTGTATTTGACATATTAATAATTAATCTGTTTATTTACTGATCGTCATGTTGAACTCTCCATCTCTATTTATAATAGGTTCCACTTCTCACATGGAATTTCTCCGATATATTCTATATGTGGATTACACATTAGTACACTCATTAGAGAATATCACACTAACAAGCGTCTATTGACAGTGAGGTTTAAAGTAACACAAACTTTACATGTATCGAAGCGTTACACGCCAATACCGATCAGAAGTCGGCGCCCGCGCACGCCTCGTCGCCGCCCGCCCAACTCATAAAAACGTTTTAAACTTACTAAATAAGTATATTAATATAGAAAAACAGTATGTCCGTATATAAAATACAAGTATTGCATAAAAAGTGATTGTTCTGTGTAGTGTCGTGAGTGTCGAGTGTCGGGTAAACTCGGTCGCTTGTACGGGGGCCAATGTTTGTGCTGTCAATACGTGAGCCACGAAGTTTTTTACGAAATTCAATAGACGCCGAAGTATGGAACGAACAGGTAGGACTGTAGAGATTTATATGTTTTGCTTAAGGAAAGTTGAGCTTGTGACTGATTTAGAGATATTTGGGCTTTTATTTTGAGAAATGCAGTTAGTTTTTCAGTTTTTTCACAAAGAAATTTAACTTTAACTCAACATTTAAAGTTAAACTTTTTAGATATTAAAACAATTAAGTATATCAGTACTATTGTTAGTCATCGAAAATAAATTCCAAAGTCTCAAATTCTTTCTGTCTTCTAAAATAACCATCAAACCTTCTAATTAACTGCCAGCCACTTTAAAGCCACTTCACACACGAAAATACCAAAACTAATTAAAAACTTAAACATCTAAATTTACTTGTACCTATCTACGAGATTTTTAGTTACCAAAAAGAATTTAAACCCACCAGCCAACCTTCCAAGAAGATCAGAAACAGCGTCAGTAAAGTGATAATAAGGAAACAAAAAACATCAAAATCGACAAGCCAGCATTATCTTTTTAAGTCCATTTCTCACTTCTAATTTTCCAAGAAGTGCTGTAATGAGATTCTACCACGCCGCCTCGTTGGACTCGCTGGGTAAACAAGCTTGTGTGCTCAGCGCAGTCCGGTAGCCACTCTCTGTTTGCTGTCGACCTGATAATTAATAACTCGACGTGCACTGTGTACACAGCCTTATTACACGTAAAATATCACAAGTCACGAGTCCGAGCTCGACCAAACCAGTTCTCTATTTTGGCTGCTCTGATCACATGGTAATGGATTTTTTGGAGAGACGAGGCTAATGAACAACGCTGTAGTAAATGCTGACCTAAATATATGTGATTTATCATCTTCACGCTGTATCCCGCTCACCTATCTAGTGTTAAGATACTCCCTTCCTCATTTCCCGGCAAATTCTGGAGCCATTGTTTGTTGAGTGGCGGAACTCTACGTCATGCTTTGCCTCATTACCAGAGCAAAAAAATAAAAATGTAAATTTAAATAAATATTTTATTCTCTCCAGTGAAGATCGAACCCGCAACCAGTCGCATTTACAGTCACACATTTGTATCTTTGGGCCACGACTGACCTCATATAATTTATGGCCTAGGAAATTACTTAGTCACTAATTAGAGCGCACTGCGACAAAATCCACACTTAAAACCTATTAGTGCCACTAATTTGAATTAAACATAGCAAAGCAATCAATACAGTGTTATTTGTCACCGCACTGCCCTTCTAACCTCGCACCCTATAATTACTTACCAAAGGAAAAAAAAATAACCTGAAGGAACACGATAACAACTAATGGTTAGAAACAAAATTTTAATTAACCTCGTGCCATACGAAATGAAAGTGATTACCTACCGAAATCGGTTAGTGTGAAGCGGGCCTTACCAGTCCTCGGTCACCAATTTACGACATAGTAATTACGTACGTTTAACCGACTTCGATCGAATTTAGAGGTGTAATTTTGGAAATTAAAAACAGTAAGCTTCAATCGCGTTGTAATATCTAAATGATAAATTAACCTCGCGTTTTGATGTGGATCGATTTATTTGGCTGGCAGCCAGTAATTATTCTTTATCGCCTATAGGTAGGTAGGTATATAGGTAGGTAGGTATGTAGGTAGAGGTAGTTATAGGTAGGTAGGTATGTAGGTATAGGTAGGTACGTGTGGGCAACACAATTAGTTATTGATCAGACTGCAATTAAGCCCCAATCGATTTTGTTTGTTGAAGTTGAAGAAAATTGTTTTAGTTCGGTGTTTAATCGCCACCGTTTTATCCTACTAATGGATTTTCGATCTTTTTGAATCGAGCATACATACGTCATTACAAATGTATCTGTATTCTATACTTGTTAACATCATAATTATATTGATTTAGAGGGCGAGCTCTCTGTTTATTTGTTGCTTATTGTTTTGTGCTTTAGTAGTTTTATAAATGTTTGTACAATATAATTATGTTTAATTTTTTCTATATCTCTCATGTATGAAGGTAGACTGAAGGAGCATAATGACACTCTCCACTTTCTGCCAAATTCTGGAGGCACTGCAGGTCTAATAGTGGAACTCATCCCGATGCTTTACTTCGACGCCAAAGCGAAGAAATAAAAATAATAAATATTTAATTTCCTCAAGTGGGAATCGAATCCACAACACACGCTTGTACCTACCTCTGTGTCACAGGCCTGACAATTATCACATTCAATAATTCTTTAATAAGTTACCAGACCATAAATAAAATACCAGAGCAACCACCAGGAAATCAAGATCCAAATAGAATAGAACACTAAAAGTCAAGTGATGTTGTTAAAGTCGAACAAGTATAGCAGCCCGAGTAATTGGCGTAGGGCCCGCGGCACCAACACCTTTACGTACCAAACCGTTTTAATAATGAGCTGGCCTGAGATCGTGAAACTATAAATTGCGAACCTTGGAGGCTTCGTGCTTGAGACAGCTATCTGACGAGCATTATGCATCTCAGCTATCGTAGGGCTATCATCTTTAAGATTGATAGGGGAATACCCCCACGGCTAAAGATTTGGATAGCATTGTGAAAGCGTGCTCTGTTGTGTAATCATATTTGAATTTTCCGCGCTTTTGTTTATACAAACACTGTTGTTCATATAAAGATTTTTATTAGCTTTAGGCAGAGGGAACTTGGGAACCTAGTGTTAGGGTACACCGTTTTGGTTAAAACACTTTCACTTCATTTTCCGCCGAATTTTAGAGGCTTGTTGAGCGACGAAACTCTTCGCTGCGCTGTATAGACAAAAAGTTGATATAGATTATAATTAATTTACGTGTCAGGATTTCAATTTTACGTATTTACATTAACAACAAGATATGCAAACATAATAATAAAAAAATCAATATGTCTCATATAAGGCGATCGTGGCACAAACTGATATGTATATTATCTTTCACGTACAAAAAACTAAAGTAAAGTTGCACATACATTTTCTTATATAATTTCCAGTATATTATCAAATTATTATCAAAAACAACAACAACAATAATAAATTGTAAAAACAAATTCCATTAAACAATACACGAAGCATGTAAAGCATAATGTTTCTAACTCATTAACAGTCGAACGAACGTTATCGGCGCGATCGTCACAAATTAACTTCGAACTCGCAACTTCTCCTTAATTAAGAAAGTATGATTAAGAAAGAGCAATCACGAAAACAAAACTCTTATGGGGAGGGGGGGCAACATTGATCACCAGGGAACCAAACATAGAGTGGGATATTAATAAATTATCGCATTCAGGCCAGGATAGACCAAGGAATAATATGTTGTGAATATATATTGCCATTTTTACTGCCATATTGCATAATTTTATGTTTTTATTATGTTATTTATGTTTGTGGTTCAAATTAAGGTTGTTTTTTTTGAGGAAATCTAGTGACAAGACTTTCTTACTTTCTGCACAATTTTTGAGACATATGTTGAGTTGAGGAATTGTATGTTTACTAAGTTAAACGTATTATATTATTTATATATTTATTATCACATATAATGATTTTCCTTTCTTTAATATTTAATTGGTACATGATGCAGAGGCATATCGTGCTTCGCATTTAACTCAAATACTATAATGTCTCTTAGTAATATATTTTTCTTTTCATTACATGTCAAGTAGAACTGTAATACTTCGCAAAACTAAATATTTAAATAATCCGTTACGTACTTTAACAACTTAAAAACGGCAAGGACAACAATTAAAAAAAAGATATGAATCATATGAGCCGATCATGGGGCAGTCAGGCAGCGTCTTTGGTTCAATTGAATCGATGCTTCTTAAATAATACAAAATGCAGCTTTAAGTTCTACCAGTCAACACTTAATTTATACCATAAAAAATATTTTTTATTTCATTTTATTTAGAAATGTTTAGAAATATAATAATTTTAGTACAATTTGAACTACTTGCTGCATTTACCACTTCTAATAAAACAAACATCTGAGATAATATGAAGAGAAGGTAAGCATGCGAGGTCGTGCCTCCTTAATGAATTACACTGTGTCAGTCTTGTCGGAAGTACGAAATGAATGATAAACTGATCGCATTTAACATTGTATCGTTTTCTTTTTTATTGAAAATATTATTAATAATTACAGTGATTATTATTTTTATCGCTATGTGTAATAATTAACCTTCGTTGAGTTAATTGGTGTAGTTCAATATTGTTTTCAAAAAATAAGACACCGCTTTATCTTGTTACTAGAGCAATGAAATAAAAATACTAAATTTTTTCTTTCTCTGAGAATCGAACCCACGACTATCGAGTTTATAATCAACGCTGTGCTGTGGTCAAGCCCTCTAATAGATATAGTATATTAATTGTATACAATAATGTTTTGTTTATTGCAATTTATCACTCATAATTCCAGAATAACACAATAAAACTGTATCAGATGATAAAGCGAAGGTAGTCAATTCTAATTCGGCTCTCGGTTACATTTTTTTTCTTTTTTTGCAGCTTGTTTTCATTGACTCTAATAGGATATAAATATAAGTAGAAAATTGAGCTTGTTGAGAAAATGTGAAAAAATAAAGTTGCAGGTTTTGAACCTGTGCCTTGCCTTGCAAAGCGCGCTGTTGTTAGCATCTCTCTCTGTAGGGATTTTTTTACAAATTTCCGCTATCCAAAAATAATAGCTTAGAATAATCATTTGGCAATGCAAATATCTTTATATATTAAAGTTGTTTTTAAATAAAAACAAAAAGTCAAAAGATATCACAAACTACCGTTAGAACATCATACGAACAAAAAAAACAATGCATACATTCAACTGGGTTTCATTAATTTGACACAAGAATAATATACGAAATTACCGCAGCATCTGATCGCTAAGTTCTTGTCCCTAATTTATAATGTAAGAGCAACGTCTTGTCGGAAATGCAAGTAGATACGTATGACGAACGGACGGCCATTATTTATTGTGAATATATACAGTATGATTAGGTTAATTTTATATTAGCTAAAATGTTTAATTTTGTTTTAGTTAATATTATTATTGCTAGTTTTTTTAATTGAGAAAGCGAAATGAAAGTTAAAGGTTAATTTTAGGTTTAGCTTATGTTCACTGTATCTCTAGTGCAGTAGCCAGAGACAACGAATTTCTGCATAACTCTTTCTCCTCGACCACTGTCGTCAACCTCTTCATACATGCGCTCCGTGACCGTCCTCCAGTATCTTTGTTACTGTGTTTTCGAAGGACAGCCGAGGTTGCCGCTAAGGCCGCCGCTCACTTTTCCTTCATAATTTATTTTGAGATTTTATCATCACTAATTCGTTCGACGTGTCCAAATCAACTGAGCACGTTCTTATTCATTCCCACCGTGACATCCTTGCTAGTAGGTACCTGGTATTCTATATATCTCTTTTTTTCTTTAGCACCTACCTGATATCCCGCACGTAGCAATGTAGACAGTGACTACATGGAAACCCAGTGATAAAACACTCCGTCTCCACTAAGACACATCCAGTCCTCACTTTGCGATTTTTAAAGATATTAAGTGGCGACGTCCAGCTTAAAGCAGAGCGAAGATATTTCATTTCCACGAATGGGAATTGAATCCACAACCTTGTGCCACAACTGACCTCACCAGCTACAAACATATATCATAAAAATATTCACAAACAAACTCTATTCATTATAAATAGTGAGTTTATTGCGTTACTAAAACTCATTAGGAGTTCAAATACTTAGTTCCAAGTGTGACGGAATCTGATAATTCCGTGGCCCAAAACGGATTAAACCGTAGCTAATGATGCGTACTGATTGTACAACGGGTACACTTACATTATATTATGTCATTAATGAAGAAAATTGTTGATGGCGATGTATTAATATAAAGTTTTCGTAATTTCTTTTTGTTTTTCTTTAATATTTAGATTATTTCTATTGTATATAATCGAAAATGAAAATATCTCTATATTTTTTTTAGAATTCCGTTAATGTATGACATGATAGCCATGGATCATCCTTAGCATCCGTACTTAAAATGAAATTGCATTAAGTTTTCCCACATAATCTGCATTTCCTCTAAAATATGGCACTGGCACAGCGTACGGCTGTAAAAGCAATGGTCGTGGGTTCGATTCCCACTTGGAGGAACGAATTATTAATTATTTTCATCTCTTCGCTCTGGTTACAATACAAAGCGCGACGTTGAGTTTCAACGTCAAATTCATAACAAAATTTTATTGTGGTCATCATGGTGGAGTGCCACAGGATGTAACTGATTTGACTATAAATACAATGGTTGTAGGTGCGATTCCTACTCGGAGAAATTAACTGCTGTTATTTCTCTGCTCTGCTAATAGTTAGCTCTGCTAATATCTAATAGTTTCCAAGAGATGTAGATTCGAATCGCGTTACGTCAAATTTTTTATTTACGTTTCTAAATATTTTCAAATATTTTTACAGGACTTGAATGCTGATCACTTCATACTTCGTTTTAGAATAAGGTAAGTTACAACATTTTGGTTCTATTGGATTTGTATATTAGTGTTACCATTTTTAGGAATAATTAATGAATTAAAAAGCAATTTCAGTTGATATTTACTGTTGTTTACGTTTAAGCTAGGACATTATTTACAACAAATTTTAGTTTACCAATTGTCGCTGATAAAATATGTATGTTGCAAAACACGAAAACGTCAGTTTTTATTCCCTCTTAAAAATTGATATTATTTTAAATTTTGGGTTTAAAAAGTTTAATAAACCAATAAATGTTTTTATTATAAGTAAAAATAAGGAAAGTTATTTAATACTTACATTAATAATGCCCTCCATTTTTGGATGATGTACCTGTAAATTGAAACAGATATGTATAGAACATTTTAAGTAATTTTATTAATGAATCTATCTCATACTCTATAAATCAAGAATCTCTCATAGTGCAGTGATACAATGTCTATACACCCGAAAGAAAGAATCGGAGTGTCTTAACACTATGTTACCTCCGTGTACCCGTTTATAACAAATAGCTTGAAGCTGAAATATTATAAAAATACTATACAGTTATTATATTAAAATACGATAGAGACCCGTAAGTAAAATACAATTACGCTGACGGAACTGTGAGATATTTAATCTAATAATGGTCGGCGTGATTGCCTTTCTTGTGCTTACTATTATATTTTATAATTCATATTTAATGATCTGTACTAATGGCGTCAGATTAGTCCACATTGTCCAGGATATCCTGAACCCCCAAATTTGGTTCAGTTAAACCCACTTCCATACATGGGTAGGATCTGATGGGTCATCATACAATGGCGGTGGTACACGTTAATTTCAGATTAAAGCATTTTCGTGTTGGTGTTACGAAACGATCATTGTGTTTCTTCATAATTCATATTACCAAGAGTGACGCTATTTTCTTACTTATTGTTTGTTCTAATCTTATAAAATAATTCAAATCATTTGTTCTTGGTCGCCATAAATGTAGGAAAACTCTACTATTGATATACCAGCCTCGTAGAAGATATAGATATCGAATTGTTCAAAGCAAAGACAATTTATAATGATAATTTTATTCAGTTGATATAAATTTTCTTATATATTACAAAATTTGTATCACAGAGGAAGCGTAATGTAACACTATAATAAAATCCAAGAATATTATAATAGCCGCGTTCAAAATTTATCGTACGATTCCGTCAAATATATATCATAAACAATATTAATTCTGTCATCATTCAGGTGGTCGTTATAAGAAGCTGTAAAAATTTGAAGAAGAAAAAAAAATAATCCACGGATCGCAATTAAAAACATAAAACACTCTTAAAATACATCTGGAACGAGATATCATACGGGAGAGTAATAACATTAAAACTTATACACTGGGGCAGATGTGCCAATATTCTATTATTACTGGGTTTTCAACGCGAACGGCGCAAGCATTCCTTACTATTTCTACATCCCTAAGATGAATCATTAAATAATAAAATCCAAAGCATACTTAATGCGCTACACACACACACAGGTTTGTTCGTAACGACGCACACTCACACATTGTGTGTGCTAATCAGTGCTAGTGTTGTGTGGGATATCCGCGTCTCTTATTAATCCGTATATATGTAGATCTTTGAATAGGATATGCTATAATATTGTTATAGATAATAATGTTTAGGTATTTAGTTTTTAAATCAATTTATTATTAAAGAAAACTTATTAAAAGCAGCATGCAAATGATCGAAAAATCTAAGAATACAAACTTATTTTTTAATATATTGACAAATTCGGATTATTTCTAAGTTTCTAAATTGTAAGAATAATAGGAAAACAAACAGTGGCAGATAATGGCAAAGGAGAAATGCTTATGTAAGCCAAATTATCTTACTAATTATTTCTCAGTAAATACAATTTTCTGATTTCCAATGATCCAGAACATCACTAAGCAATACCAGATCCCGCGCGTTACCTCTCAATCGGACTCAGCACACTGACGTACTGATTCACCATACATCAATGGATGATCTAATTGTGAACGCGTAAACACTTGTCAATGTGTTTGTTGCTACTGTTATAATGTGCGTAATACCAGCTAGCTTATTAGAAACACCTTCAACAAAAATATTAATCAATTGCAAATAGAGTTTGGACTTAACCAGACAGAGAGAAGAGAGAGAGAATTCTGACATATAGTTAATAGAACTTACTAGTTCACAGTGTCTCTCTCCAATAGATTTGATATGGAAATGGAAACCCCCAACAATACGATTATATTAGCTTTATGTCTAAAACTTATTAGCAACAAATTTAATTTAATTTAAATGCATAAACTTCAATTTTATTAATATATGCAAGTCAAGATTATTTGCGGGCGTAAATTAGATTCACGTACGTTTTAATGCATGCAGCGAGTGTTAGTGTTCTAGTTCGATAATCTTCGGCGCATGGATCAGTTGGAGATGATTCATGCCTAATGCTCCATTCTATTGTTAGATTGCATATGGCTGAAATTATGTAATGTCCAGTGCTTTGTTAACCGTAATGTAAGCGGCCGATAATTAGACTCGTGATTCATATCATTTGATTGCTTATTTTGTAACATCTATAATCCAGAAGGCAGGCGTGGCGCAGGGGTAAGCGTGACAGGTTCTGGATATTCTAGATGTCCACGGAAACGAAATATTTAATATTTTCATTTTCTTCACTCTTATGTCGAGGCAATACACAGCGTTGAGTTCCGCCACTCATAACGTAATGCCTCCAGAATTAAATGAGGCAAATGGAGAATGGAGACTCTTAGTACTAGGCTCCCTTTTCTTACCCTAAAGAAGCCGAAACTAAAAAATGCCTAATACACGCTCGTGGAACACTTAAAACAAACAAAGAATGTGTGATGACCGACAGGTTATGTAATTCCAAGGCACTAAAAATCGGCAGTTATATGCGATCTACTTATAGATGCTATTTCAGGGCAACATTAAATGTGATCGATCAGAACTATATTTTTCCTGTTTACCAAATATTTAAGTAACGGCCATAATTCAGACAGTAAAATAATTCAAATGTGAAATTTCGTTAACGCTCATAATGAACTTGGCAGACGACCAAAAAACGTCTTATTTTCGATGTGGAATCTGGACCAATTTTTATTGCAATACTTTGGAAAACATTGATATGACCCTCTCAATGGTTTAGATTTAGACATTAAACTGAAGATCCTAAGTGATACGTAAAATTGAAGGAATGAAAAATGTTTCACTAAGTAATATAATTCCTTGAAAACGATATAGCAATTTTTTTTTCGCTGATATATGTTATTAGCGTGCATATATTATTAAAAAAATATTAAATATATATGCTAGTTTTTGATAAATATCTAAATAATCAAGTATTTCTTAATAATAACCTTGTAGTGAAACCTAGTACAGACACTGTAATAACTTCCGTACGTATCTCCTAAGCATTTTAAGCAAATTTATTCCCCACTAAATCTTCCGTGCAGCCTATTCAATAGATATACATTATTTGTTTCTTCATCAATCAGTTAAATATTTATTGCAAATACCAATAGTTTTATTTCTATACATTTCATAATAATAGATACTTTATTCAGTTCTTAATAATTTTATATCGCGTGGCACTGGGCTAAAATATCCATTTAATGGCATTCCAGCGAGGTATCGCGTCAGATATTACTATAAAAACGTCCAAATCTTCTCACCTATGCTTTAGAATAGTCATAAGATTTATTTCTGTGATTTGAGTTTTATTGCTTCTACGTTCATCTGTACTCATTTATAGTCTAAGATATTCTTTTTTACGATTGTAAGCGCTCTGTTTATTTTAGTTTTTAATTACTTCTTGTGTAGGCAGCTGGAAATGACAAAAAAAACCGTTTGACCTAGAATAATTTTAAAAATGTTATATTAGCTTCTATTTTAATTTGTTTTGCAGCAAAGGCGCCAGTAAGTATGACAAATTGACCGTCGAAATCGGCGCCAATATTACCTCATATAAAGCCGATGTAAACTGTTCATCATCAACAATAACGTTGTGATAAAAGATTTGTGTGCTTTCGGGTATTACTATTTTATTCTGCTTCTTAAATTTAAATCAAAAATAATCTTACATTTACTTTATAACAAATATTAATGTGGAGATTAAAGCATATTCATATAAATTGTCTGCATCACCGAAACGGTAAATTAATATTTAAATCCGTTTAAGATGAATTACGGCAACGAATTTGCGAGGCACTAATGCGAGAATGCAAGCCACCATCATCATTAATGAATGCATCTTCATCCTGCATATTCAAATCTCGCCTGAGTCAGAGTCGATGCGTTCGCGATCACGCGTAACGATCGTCGGATGCGCCGAAGTGTTCCAGAGAGATTGTAAATATTTCTCTGTTTCAGAACACGACCAAAATAGAATAGAACGCATGTTTCTAAATCCCCTTTGAAGATTACACACGCCGGCATTAGCTCTGGCAAATTACCCTCTAACAAAGATTGTATTAATTACGCGCTCTCGATAGCTCAAAGTAAATACTCTTTATATTTAGATTTCGGCGAGCGGGCGTGCGTGTGCGCAGCTTTTCGACGCCTTATATCTGTCACTTTTATTTGGGATCTATCAGGTTTTTGTTAATGTAATGCGGTATTAATCGTTACTGACATCTTTCGAATGCTTAGTGCGAACTACATACTAATGATTAGTTCACAGTTTGTATTATAAGAGTCGTTTGGTACCGTATTGTTATAAGGATTGTTATACCTTGTGTTATAAAAGTGGTAGCAGTAAAAATTATAAATAAATTCATAATAAAAATAATCTGCTTTAGTCATGTTTACGTTAAAATTTATAAAAATGAGAACAAAGAAGTAATAGGCTAAGTTTTAAGCAGAACCATATTGTAAAATATTAACAAGCAAAAAAATATAATAAGACTCACTTTAATAACATAACCCTAAATAGGCAATGTGGGCCAAATTTCGGAAATTAAAGTTGGAAAATTATATATTATTAAGAAACTTCAACACTCGAAGTAACAAAAGATAAAGAGGTCGAATTAAGGAGTCGTTCATTATGCTCCATTTTGTTTAATATTTACGTTATTTGGACTTAGGGTGGGTTATCTAGTTCCATGATCTTGCGATCGCCAGTGCTGATTGTTTCGTTCTGGTACCTGCAGGATGTTTGATTATAAATATATAGTTAACTCACGACTTTGGCTGGTTTATATCTTTAAACGTAACATAATTATCATAGTTTATAGTGTCCATATACAATTACACATTAAAGCGATATATAGGTGAAAGTAACTGTATCATTTATGGTGTTTCTTTTATTATATTATTACTTATTTTAGCTCAAATTTAATAGGAGGTGTTAAATTTTATTTTTTAAATTAAACAATTTAAAAATATGCGTCCATTATAACTTAACAGTAAAATCTTATAATGACATCTTAAAATTTGATTGCTCAAATATAATCAATAAAAAAAAGTAAATTTAATCTTTCGTGTATGTTTTAGCTGTAACATGGTAATAACAATCACTACAAAAATCCAGATCACTTCAATCGGAATATATATCTGAAACCCCGAAATTACGCTGCAAAGCCTGATATTAACCACACAAAAAGCAATAATACGGCGTGAAATAGTACGAGAGCATTAATTCGATTATCAGATCGAGGTGTGAAGCGAGTTTCGATGTTTATCTAGGTATAAAGAGGCGCCGTATAAGAAATTATTTTACAACTGTAAAATAATAAAAACTCTCATTAGCAGTCATTAAGGCCCCGCCTCCGCGATAGAGGGTTAGATATGGCATGGGTGATGTTTATTTTGTTTAATGATGGGGTATACGTTGTCTATCACGTTCAAATGTTACATTTTCAATGCAATAAAACGGAAATAGTGATAAATAGAGAAATGATTGTGGATATTTTGCGATAACTATGTTTTCATTTTGCGTTGTAATTGCTAACATTAATTTCATTGTTTGTTTTTTCTATGTATCTGAAAATGATAATAATTACCATTTTATAGTGCGGTCTCTCTCTCTCTACTGTCTATGCAGTAAAAAACGTTCATTTAAATTGTGAAATTTATATAAATATAATTTTTTTTTCTTTTTAATAAGTTTGCGATGCGTGTATGTACAAATATTTTGAGCCTTTGAAACTTAAGTACTAACAAATGTTCGTAATTATTATAAAAATCATGTTATTATATTATTAGTCAACAAAGGGAGAGTCGCCATTCGTCCCAAACCGCAGATAATAACTCTAATTAAAAAAATAATAATACAATACCGCAACAACTAAGTATTTCTTTTATATTCTAACAATACAAGGCACTGGTAATTGGAGATTAATTTGAACCTTGTTACGAAAGCAATGGTTTTTGTACCAACAGTGAAATTTTAATGATTTTTTATTATATTTTTTAGATATTAATTTTATTGCAAAAAGTTGTAGCAATATTTGATATATTTATCTGTATTATTTATTTAGTTATGAGTATTTTTTTTCGAGTGAAGGAGAAAAAGGAATGGCATAATCGTTCCAATTCCCGTTAGCCAGAACAGGAATACAATAAAAAGTAAAAAAAAAATAGATTTTATTTAGATTTTAAGATGAAGGACAGGACTTAGAAGTAAATTAATAAAATATAAGTCTATATCTTTATGTAGTTGAGGGATATCTAGAAACGTCATTATTCCATTTGCTGTTGAAGAAATGTTTTATATAAAAAATATTTCTATTTCCTCAGTCCTTGGAACTTACTTCCGTAACAAATCATATTATCTTTGAAAAATGGAAAATCCTTGCCATAATCTATCGTAATGAGTAAAAAAATATTAATTTCAATTTTATTTGATTTTCTCGTTTGTCTTATTTCGATTATTTTATATTATTTAGCAAGGACAAAAAAATCTTAATAAACTGGACGTACATTTTAAAATAATGTAAATTATTAAATAATAAATAATTATTTCTTTATTACATGTAAGCAAGTATCAACAACATGAGAACACCTCTTTACAGGCAACAATTAATATTATACGTGTACTTGCGGTCATACACAATTTACCGGAGGGCTAGAGTGTGGAGGAACAGAGATACAAGTGAACGTAGAGTTGTAGTCACTAGACGAGACAATATAAATGTAGATATAAAATGTTATTATTTAAAATTTATGTATTTTTTCACAGTTTCCACTATTGGGCAATGTGGTAAATTCAAATCTAGGCCAGTGATCTTTTTATATTAAATAGTTTGATTTCTTTTTGTATGTGTATTTTAAAAAATAATGTTAAATAAGGGTTAAAAAACAAAATATTTTAAAAATTAAAAATAGGGTACTTTTTTTGAATATATTACTAGATTAATAAAGTATTGAGATCGTTACTTCGATGTTTACGGATTCCTTTCTCTTTCGAAAGAAAGAAATTTCCTAAAAATCTTCTATTTAACAAATATTTAAATACTCTTTCTTCCTTTCTCCTTTTCACTTGATCATTTCAGTCTCCCAAATAACAAACATTTGTAATAATATATTATGAATTAATGATAATAATAAGTAAGCTATATAATTTTTAACTATATGAATATAATTAAGAATTATTTATAAGCATAATAATATTTTTAATCACATTGTATATAGCTTCTTTTAGTTTCAAATAATAAATAACAGATAGTTTTATAAAACAAATAAAATAGTCTGTTTCAGTACAAAGTTCATCTTCGTGCTAGTTAACCCTCACAATACACACTTGAAGCTACAATTAGGCGTTTTGTACGGGATTAAAAGCCTCAATTAAACCTTCCAGATTGTGTGGGCGTGTTTACAAGCGATATCCTTGTTATTCATACAACGAATGTGAATTATATTTTGAAAATCTTATGTAATATGTTTGTTTGTATTGTTATTGACGCGACGGTTGTGGATTCGATTCACATTTGGGGGAATAAAGTATTTATATTTTTCTATCTCTCGCTCTGGTAAGGCTGTGTTAAGTTAGGCAGAAAGTTAAGTAGGAAACCGAAGTGTCTTAATGGGAATGGAACGTCTTAACTTTAGGTTCCCATTTTTTTCGCCTACCCTGCTATGGTCGGAACCTGATGATACAAAAAAAATAGAGATCGATAAAGACTTTAGATTTTATTTACAATATTGTAGCAAAGAAAACTTACTAACTAATTTCAGCTTTGTGCGATTTTTTTTATTTAACCATTATTCTTATAGCTGGATTGCACTTTACTTTTTTAACATGATTGACATACAAAAATACTTATATATTTTTTTAATTTGACATTAGAAACATTCTATTCCCATAACAAATTAAATTAATATAAATATATTTAATTTAATGTTATATACGGTTTTTATATATAAATTATTATAAATACCCAAATTGGTGGTAGCTTTCATCAATTTGAACGACCATTTAATTTAACATCGTGGATTATCTTAATTATACAGACAGAAAAACAGAAACAACTGTGTATATTATACAATTTACAACCCAATTTTTACATTTTGATCGCTATCTTATTCATCGTTGAACGGTAAAAAACCTCTCAAGCATAAAAATAGTCTTAATTAAATACAATAAAATGCAAAACAGACAATAAAGCAAACAAATTATAAAATCATTATCAAATCGTTTAGAACATTAAAATTCTATTGTAATTTATCAAGAAACGCGCCTTCCCCCTTTCTCTAGTCATCTCGACAACTTAATACAACTATACTGATTTTTATATCAAATAACTCTTATTAAAACGGAATAAAGGTGAAAATTTAGTTTTCAATCCGAAATAAAACATTGGTTATATATAATTGGCGTTAAGTGTCTGTTATGTTATAATGAAACTTAAGTAGATAGCATCCGTGCGCGTTTTATTGTATATGCAATTAGTACTTATTGTATGTAACGTGGGGCCTTATTNATATAAATAAGAATTATTGATAGCATAATAATATTTAACTAGTATATACCTTCTTTTAATTTCAAATAATAAATAAGACATAGTCTAATAAAACAAATAAAATAGTCTGTTTCAGTACAAAGTTCATCTTCGTGCTAGTTAACTCTCACAATACACACTTGAAGCTACAATTAGGCGTTTTGTACGGGATTAAAAGCCTCAATTAAACCTTCCAGATTGTGTGGGCGTGTTTACAAGCGATATCCTTGTTATTCATACAACGAATGTGAATTATATTTTGAAAATCTTATGTAATATGTTTGTTTGTATTGTTATTAACGCGACGGTTGTGGATTCGATTCACATTTGGGGGAATAAAGTATTTATATTTTTCTATCTTTCAGTCTGGTAAGGCTGCTTGGTCTGGTTAGGCAGAATGGACCGTCCTCATATTAGGTTCCCGTTCTTTTCGCCTACCCTGCTATGGTCGGGACGTGAAGATACAAAAAAATAGAGATCGATAAAGACTTTTGATTTTATTTGGAATATAGCAAAGAAAATTTACTAAGAAATTTCAGCATTGTGTGATTGTATGTTATTTAACTATTATTCTCATAGCTGGATTTTACTTAACATTTTTAACATGATTGAAATACATAACTTATATACTTTTTTAATTTGACATTTGAAACATATTCTATTCCCATAACAAATTAAATTAATATAAATATATTTAATTTAATGTTATATACGGTTTTTATATATAAATTATTATAAATTCCCAAATTGGTGGTAGCTTTCATCAATTTGAACGGCCATTTAATTTAACATCGTGGATTATCTTAATTATACAGACAGAAAAACAGAAACAACTGTGTATATTATACAATTTACAACCCAATTTTTACATTTTGATCGCTATCTTATTCATCGTTGAACGGTAAAAAACCTCTCGAGCATAAAAATAGTCTTAATTAAATACAATAAAATGCAAAACAGACAATAAAGCAAACAAATTATAAAATCATTATCAAATCGTTTAGAACATTAAAATTCTATTGTAATTTATCAAGAAACGCGCCTTCCCCCTTTCTCTAGTCATCTCGACAACTTAATACAACTATACTGATTTTTATATCAAATAACTCTTATTAAAACGGAATAAAGGTGAAAATTTAGTTTTCAATCCGAAATAAAACATTGGTTATATATAATTGGCGTTAAGTGTCTGTTATGTTA
Organism: Heliconius cydno galanthus; assembly: GCA_036379175.1. Lineage (NCBI taxonomy): Eukaryota > Metazoa > Arthropoda > Insecta > Lepidoptera > Nymphalidae > Heliconius > Heliconius cydno. The sequence goes on from JAKRZM010001319.1 coordinate 921,499, forward strand.
TAATGAAACTTAAGTAGATAGCATCCGTGCGCGTTTTATTGTATATGCAATTAGTACTTATTGTATGTAACGTGGGGCCTTATTTCACGGGCCGGGTTACCGACAAAACTGCAATTAAGATAATGACGGAATTCTTGTAATTACAGCCAATCGAAACGTAAAATAATCATTAGTGTGGATATTAAAACGATTTTGTTATTGTTCTTGTAATTTTAGTTCGTACATAAAATTGTTAATTGTTGCTTATTATTATATTTTTCTCTAAATGTTTTAATTTATATTTGCAATTGAAGTGAGTCGGGCAACAAGTTTGGTAAAAATAAAATTATGTAAATTTTAGTTGTTGCTTCACTCACTTCATTATAAAGGCGATGTAATGAGTTATGATATTTTATAAGTGAATAGTTTTTCGTAGTTAAATGAAAGGAAAAATTTATCTACTGTGTTATATTGTAGATTTGAACCCCCTTTTCTCAAAAATAAAACGACTTATCAACGATTTCTTTTGATTTGGGTCTTATCTTAATAGATGTACTAATAAGACTTGATTTCCACGACTATTTTAATCGAATTAATCGTGTAGAACTTGGAATTCGAACTCGCAACCAATATGTTCACAGTCAGAGACTATTCCTCTGCGCCACTATGGTCTCTACAATTTTAAACCTTGTAATACAACCTTGAATTATATTATTTATCCTCATTAATTTCAAGAAAATGTTAATACTTATAAAAGTGTATACTCAAAAGATTACAAACAAAAGGCTTTTAAAATCGCACGTGCTCTGACCTTGTGAGTTCAATCAAAGGAATTAATTACTTTGTTTAGCTAACACGTGTTCCATAGACGAGTGTGATTTAAACTTGGTATTTATTAAAACATATTTAAACTACGCTGTAATTTGAAGGTCTTTTAAACTAGTAAGTAATTGTTGTGTTTTATATTTTTTTACTCGAGAAGATTCTTAAATCTCCGTCCGATTTGCTGCCGGATTTTGTGCAAAGGCATAGCCGACTGTAGGTTCGGTTCTCGGTCAAGGCAGTGAAATATTCAATATTATTATTTTTCTCGCCCTGGTCTCGCGACTCAACACGAAATGCATTGAGAATTCAGTAGAAAGTGGGAAACGGAAGTGTTTTAATGAGAACCGAGTGTCTTAACACTAATTCCCAGGTTCTTCGGAGTCAAAAAATATCTTAGGATTTTGTAAAAATTTTGTGTAAGTATTATAAATTTTAATATAATATTTTGATAATAATCACCAAAGCTAATAGCCGACAAGATAAGACCTTTACTATATTGGAACTAATACTGGCTTACTTTGCGTAGAATGGTGGAGCACAACGCCACGTTTTGTCTCGCTAGTACTTACTGAGTTGAAAAATGAAAATATAATTCCCATAAAATAAATTGAAAATTAAATTAACATTTTTATACTGTGCAAAATGTAGGTACATATTATATATTAATTAATGTTTTAAAAGGAACTCAACAAGTATGTCTGTAATTATAATGTCTGGAAGTTCGTAATAAAATAATGTCTTATATTCTATAATGTTTAATTACACATGATGTACGATGACAAGTCGTGTGACGCGCACTTTCACCAGCAAATCACAAACAAATTATAAGTATTTATGTTTCTCTTGTGAACATTTTCGGCACATATACAACGGTCGGTTTGACCTGAAACCACGTAATAAAGATAATAATACTAATTTTATATATCTAATTTTGAGTATTATTTTTCTACAAAATAATTGATATAAAATAAGAAGAAATAAATGATAAAAAATTATAAAAATATGAGGAACACCTTCATTTCTTAGTTTTTCTGTTGTTTTTTTTTTAACTTTCACTGTCATAGAAACACTTTCTTTGTCCTTAACGTCTACTTTTCATTACAATTATGTGATAACATAAGATGATTTGAAATATTAATCAAACATGATGAAGTATTTAATATTGTAACTGATGTCAAGGCAAAGCGCGGCGTTGAACTCCGCCACTCAATACTCAATGCCTCCAGAATTCATCAGAAAGTAGAGAACGGAATATCTTAATCAGAAACAGAGTATCTTATAATACTAGGTTCCCAGATTTCCTGTCTAACCTGCTATGTGCGGGATACAGCGTGAAACTAAAAAAATCTTAACAAAAATTACTTTCAATTCAAACACATTATTAAACTCAGTTGTTCAAGTACTGCCACTGCATGCATGTATTATAACCTCAGAGTTCTTTTGTTATTTTGACACAGGAAGTTATTAAAGCAATTAACTGGGGCACGGCTCCGCCATTATCATCTCCACTAGTGACGTGTTAATGTCAGACAGCTAGTGATGTAATAATGTCGATTTAATTAAAATGTTGTAACATTTTGTCTCGATATGATATAACGATTCTTATTTATAAGCTAGTAATAATAATTATGAGACATTTTAAATGATAGTTACTCAAAAATTCATTGATTATTTACTTTCCAATTACTATATTTTATAATGAGATCTAAATTAAAAATCTCAGCTCAACCAATGTGATAATTTGTCTTTGAAAACGAAAATAAAAAAAAACTCTATGAATGCTGAATCACTATCAAGACAATCTATTAAAAAATCAATTACAAATTTGTTTTGACGTTACAGTTTACGTTACGCTTTCACATCACTATTTGATCTCAAATTATATCAGTTCTTTAATTTTCAATCGGATTGAACGAAAGCTTCTGTTCGATCACAATGCACTCTCATATACTGTCGGCATAATTGATAGCCATACCAGGCCAACAGCCAAAACTTATGAATGCTACTGGAATTTAAAATATATTATATGGAATTATAGTTCATTTTTAAATAATGGTGGAGAGTGTAGTGTGAAGGTATTCAAAAGGTAACAACAAAAGTTAAGTTGCGTGGCTCCCGCACTTACACTGAACTAATTTCTTAGCTATTATTGTTTCTCATGATTAAATTTCTTTTTTGTTGACAGTACCCGTACGGGGTACCTCTGTAGCGTCGAGTTTTTTATGAGTTGGTGATTTTCTATAGTTTCGTTAAGCTTTGTTGTTTTAAAATAATGCTATTTTTTATATTAAAACTTTTACATGATCGTTTTTATTTCATATTTTAATAACTATAAGTGGAAATTGAAACGATAACTGTCGTATTTACAGTCAGATCCCATGAGGTTGCTCCGCGATGAACTCTTATATAGTTACAAGTATGTAGATATATATGGAGCACATAAGTATAGAAAATAAATAAAAACTAGACATTTAAAACCTATACAAATAGGTACCTAAACAAATATCGTACGTACGTAGGTACTAGATGTGGGTAGGTATGTAATTGTCAGTCACGCAGTGTTATTTTGGATGTAATTTTTTCGACACACTCTCTGTCTACATTAATTTCAAGTTCTTTTTACTCAGTTTTTATCCCAACATAATTAAAGGAGACTCGGTTAGGTGTAAAAACTGGTGAGGTAATGACATTTTAATTGTCTGCGTGATTACTGGTCGCCGGTGCGTACACTCGGCGTCGTTTCCTTCGAAAACATCTAACTCTTAGTTTCGTATTCATAAAGGCTATAATAAATATATGAAATATCGTAAATGCGGCCGTCTGTACTGTCGCATTCATCCTGTTATTACGAATAATTGCATTACGCTTCGTTACGGAGGAAAAAAGGCAAGTAGATTTAATTGACACGTTACTCTCTTTGTTCACGCCTAGCACGTGTTGGTTCACACAACGTGCCGTATTATCACGTAGAACAGAGCTATGCCTGTAATAATAATGTGAATACCTTAGTTTCATGTGTATAGGTAAAAAAATAATTTATAATATTTTGTAATTTGATTATATTTTTTAGATTTTTTTACGCACATAGCAGGATAGGTAGAAGGAATCTTGTTTTAAAGATTTCCATTCTTATTATGACACTTCCGTTGCCTAGTTTCCGTCAAATTCTGGAGGCACTACGTGTTGAGTGGCGGGACTCATGGCCGCGCTTTGCCACCTTGAAAGAGCTAAGAAAATGAAGATATTAAATATTTCGCTCCCCCGAGTGGAAATCCAAATCCACAACTTTCAAGTCTGCAGTATACTTGTACTAATTCTTTAAGAATAAAAAAAAAAAAAAATTATCTCAAATTATCTCAAAAAAAAAAACAACAACCTTAACATCAACCCGTTATCCCGAAATAATTCTAGTATCCCGGACACAAACTCTCTAAATTATCCTCATTGTGTCATAATAATATGTTAAAAATGATAGGGTTTCGTGTCCAAGTGTCACCCTCTAACGACATCTGTGTGAAATTAACGAGCGCGGCGAGAGCTTGCAACATTGTTGTTCTAGGTAGTTGTGAATGAAAATGTATTGAATTTGTATTTACAAATATCTATCAGAATTCATGTATTTCATTCACAATTAACGTATATACTTTTCATAATGATTTGGTGCAACAATGACGTATGTGAACTTTTGCAGAAAATAAGTTAAATATGTTTCGAAGTGTGGAAATACGTGTGGACTAACTAACTATATAAACAAACAAATAAATGGCAACAATATATTAACATTAAATATAAACGGACATTTGAATATTTCTTGCTTACAGTAGTAAATTCCATTTCGTATAATAGGTATATTTTATTAAAAAAATATTTTCTTACGTCAATGTCAAATTAATAACTTATAATAATTTAATAATAATTACTTTATCATTAACAAAAAAGACTTAAAGACCTACAAATATTTTTCTTATTTTCTTGCTGTTCGTATTCAAAATTCGTCTGTCACTATATCTCTTCATACATCGACAACATCAACACAAATTCATACATATCATATTAATGTTTACACCAAATCATATATCGGTTGTTCACAAGCGACAAAGGGAACCGTTTACATAAGTAATTAGGCGATGTCGAGGGCAGATTGGTGGTATTGCCCATTTCTATGTTTATCTACGTGCTACGAGACTACGGCGTAGCGTTTTAATATACATATATATTATGTTTATATATGTTTGGTCATTTAGGTGAGAGAGAGTTTAGCCACAAAGTTGTTGTTCAACTCTCTTCACTGTATTCGCGATAGTTGTGTCTTTTCTGTAGTCAATAAATTTTCATTGAGTGTTAAATGGCAAAACTTAACGCCGCCCTTGCATCGAAAACAGAGCTAGGGAATGAAAACATTAAATATTTCATTTCCTTTAGTAAGAATCGAACCCAAAACCTATCACGTTCCTAGTCACATGCTTATGCCCCTGCGCCAAGACTGGGCTCTCATCCACCATCGTCTTTAATATCAGAAACATTAAAATATCTTTTATTTGTAACAGAAAAATAATGAAATATCATGAAATATACCTCGATATGTATGAAACAAACAGAAAGATACATTAGAAGACTAGGAAGACACATTAACAGAGGAAAACAAGATCACGGCGTTCCAGGCTTAATCTACCAACTTTTTATATATTTTCCTCGACTCGCGGCTATTAATGGGAAGCGAAGCGAAGCGGAGTGTTTAATACTTGACATCTGTTACAAAAACTTTTATTATAATACTAATCCATTGCACACATATTATGGACGCACACACGTAAAAGTTATTTTTCTTGTTCAACGAGCGCACTCACACATGTGTGGAGTACTTAGTTTAGGAGCCTTGGTTGCGCGGTGGTATGTAATGGGCATGGAGAGGTAAAATTTAATAACGAAATATTTTTTCATGTATGATTTGTATATTATAAAATAAATATGACGATGTTCATAATTTTTATTAAACGTTTGTTGTTTTATATCTCATTTTAAAAATTAGTAAGATTATTTTAATATCTGATATAACTAAAGTTTAAACTTTATTTTCTTCGTAGGTTTACTGTATTCTATATTATTTTAATATATATATTTAAGTCCGGTCAATTTATATGCTTAGTAACTATAATATTATTTAAAAGAATATTTTTTTCACACGTATACTTACCACACTGCAACCCACCGCCCGTCGGCACCCACTCTCATCTGCTAGTTCTTAATTAAGTTAGCTTATGTAACGAAAGATGGTCTCATTTAGATAACGTAGTAACTTTCAGTCTGCGATTCCAACTTGGACTACTTAGCGCTGTTAATGTCTCTAAACTTCGTATCGGAGTTAATTAGAAGTTCCTTCTTTATGAAGCTCAGGAACAGGTGTTTACTTTTACGACACTCAAGTTTTGAGTGAAATTATAACTTTTAAAGCTCTTTGTTTTAAAATATTCCCGTAATTATCTACTATACAATGTTGCAATAATTTTGATTAGGTTTTTAAAGTAATCTCCTTAAAAAATAATGTTTTATTTCTTCTTCGTTTTTGTTTAAGGTTGAATATAATAGCTTAGTTTACTTTTATTTTTTTATTTTTAACACATTGGACTGTTTGTCCAAAGGCAGCCTAGTAATCTTCTAAGATATTTTTTTTTTTTCACTTATGTAACATGAACAGAGNAGGAACAGGTGTTTACTTTTACGACACTCAAGTTTTGAGTGAAATTATAACTTTTAAAGCTCTTTGTTTTAAAATATTTCCGTAATTATGTACTATACAATGTTGCAATAATTTTGATTAGGTTTTTAAAGTAATTTCCTTAAAAAAATATGTTTTATTTTTTCCTAGTTTTTGTTTAAGGTTGAATATAATAGCTTAGTTTACTTTTATTTTTTAACACATTGGACTGTTTGTCCAAAGGCAGCCTAGTAACCTTCTAAGATATTTTTTTATTTTTCACTTATGTAACATGAACAGAGAAAAGAAAACAGATGAGAATAAACCAAATTTAATGTACGTTTACACTGTATCCTGGGGTAGGCAAAGGTAATTTAGTGTTAAAACACTCTGTTTAATAATTTTATGAACATTATTTTATTAGCTGGTATACCTTTATTATATATCTAACTTAAGTGTTCATAATGGGGAACAGAAGTGTCTTAATGAGAACGGAATGTCTTAACACTAGGTTACTCGGTTTCCTCTACCTATTCTGCCATATGCGGGATACATCATGAAATTAAAAAAAGTATACACAGAATAATATGTTCTACTTTTTCATAGTGTTGTCGCTTTATAAATATTTCCGTAGCGGCAGTAATGAATGGTCGTCATCTAATCTTCTCCACATGTAGGCCAAGGCCCGCCTCAGCAGAGTACTGTTTAGTTGTTAAATTAAAGAAGATCTTTATTAGTGTTTTATTGACGTTGTACGTGTCGGCTCCAATTAATTTATATGAATATTTAAATGATTTCTTCATATAAATGTATTCCTTCAACAGATCTGAAGAAGTAAATTGTAGTATTTTTTTAAGATTTTTCTTCAATTTTTCAACCTTTTACTTTTTAGTCGGTCTGTCTGTATGTCCATCTGTCGGTCCTTAGGGCCATTTATCTCACGATCGCGTGGACGTATCAAGCTGAAATTAATATTAAACGTCCAGTACTAATTCCCGTTTGAGAGAAAAAAAATAAGTAAATCTGTACAATTAAGAGTAAGCAACTAAAAGATAATTTTTTACAATATTTTGTGTAAAATTTACCGCGTAAGCAAAACCTATAGAACTTCCTGTGGGTCTACAATTATTTGGTAAGAGAAAAAAAATTACAAAAAAATTCTCATTCAGGATATAAATAAGATGGTAAAGTAATAAAATTGTTTTGATTTTTTTTCATGGCATTACCTACCATCATTGAATTTTTCTATATAAAATTAGTGATGTACGACTAAACATATAATATGACAATACAATCGAGAAAGTTTCCGTCAATTACAATATTAATACCAATTCTAATCGAGTTTTCTCTCATTAAGTACCACGGTTACCAAACCCTCTTTATTATAGGAATAATATGGCGGGGTAATATCGTGGCGTAGTTACTTAATCAATTCCTTTGTTGGTAGATTCGACCCCCACTGGGGGGGTTGATTAAGAAGAATATTGCTTGATTACGCCCTTGAAGTATGACGTACGGAGATACTGACGCCATAGTAGCTATTTGCTAGAAATGCTAACCGTACACACATTTTCATATCTTATGAAGATAATTTAAAGTTTTTATTCAATCATTAATTTATGTAGTTCACTGGAAGCCATCAAGATGCAGGGGCACAAGTGTTTGATTGTAGTGCGACGGTAATAGGTTCGATTTCCACACGGAGGAAATAATAATTATTTATTAATATTTTCCTTTCTTCGCTCTGGTAATGTCTTGCATCTAAGATTCGCCGGAAAGTGAGGAGCGGAGATTTAGGTTCCCTTTGCCTACCCTGCTATATGCGAGATACTGCTGAAAAATAATATGGCTCATAGCATTATAATATGAATTAATATTCTATTTACAGTAATAACTAAATCTAATAAGCGTAAGTCACCACGATTTAAAAAGAAAAAATATTCTCCACTAAAAAAAATAAAAAAAACCTACCCCTTCCAGTCAAACATACATTAACGTGATTGTCTCAGTCATACTCAATATTTATCATACTCTAAGGTGACATCGTACTAGTGTGCGTCTAATGAATGTCTCATCGATGAATGGCTCTATGAAACATATCGCAGTACTAATACTGGCGATTTAGATACTGTTATAGAACTAATATGTGATTATAAAAGGCATTTAGGTCTATACCTTAGACCTCATCTATAGGCTGTCGTGGCGATTGTTGTGGATTCGATCCCCATTCGTGGGAATGAATTATTATTTACTAATATTTTCATTTTTTCGCTCTGGCACTAAGGCAAAAAAATGGCGTTGAATTCCGCTACTCAATACGTGCCTACCATTCTATGTGTAGGATAGAAAAGCTGTATAGATATAGGTAATGTAGATATAGTAAACGTAATGATTGAAGATTCGATTCCCACGCAGTGTAATTAATTATTCTAATATAAAGAGAAATCGCGGAAGTGAGTTTCGCCACTCATGATTCCATACCACCTATTATATCATTATCACCATCCACCTCACAATCAATACAAACAATACCACCACGGTTTACCAAAATACCTTAAAAATGACATCGCACCCACAAAAGACCACTAAACGTCCGTATGCGGAGATTACCAGGTCCTTTGTGGTCTTTATCTCTATCTCACTGACGGCAAATCTCACTAATGACATCCACTCATCTCAAAGCGACACAATGGCAGGCGAATTGAAACTGATTAGACAAAACCAATCGCGGGAACGCGGTCAAAAGGCCTGGAAATCTGACCGATGGGGGCGATAGCTTGGGTGGATATCGGAGATTAATACAATCAATAGGTTATTTATTATGGGAACAGATAATTAAATAAACTTTACGTGTGTGTTACAGTTGTTTTTTTTTATTATCTGTTAATGATCACAGATCAGATCATTATCTGTTATATTGTTATAATTACCTATGGTCATTCACAGGACATTAAAATTCATAGATAATTAATGGAAATTTTATTTATAATTGTATTACAATAAGTTAGAAAAACATTATATTTTTAGTACTGTAATAGAGTTATTGGATTAGAGATGTGCCTGATAACGTGATGGTCGTTGATTCGATTCCCACTTGAGAAATACTTATGATAATGCTCAGAATAATTCCGGAGTCAAGATGATAAAATTTAATTTAAATAATTATATTTAATAATAATATACTTGAAATTTATATATATTTTTTGTAATAAAATAAGAAATCCGTATAAACTGGCATCGAAACAATGCACTTAACTGCTAATTTATATAGACAGAGCTGACAAAACATTAGATAAAATATAGTGTAATGACTAATATATGTAAATGAGTCGATCAACATTTCAAAATATAGAACACTGACGTAATAATATTTTCTCGTAGGTGTTAGTAGGATACATTAAAAAATATTATTTTTATGACACCATTTTATAAAAGATTTCAATAGTTGTGAGTTCAAATTTAATTTTGAAAAATTTGTTCGACTTATATTATATTTTTTTCAGTTTTTCGCTATATCCCACATGTAGGGTAGGCAGAGAGAGGCTAGTGTTAAGACACTCCGCTCCCCCTTTTCCGCTTTAAGAGGCATTGTGTGTCGAGTGGCGCAACTCAACGCCACGCTTTGCCTCAACATCAGAGCGAAGAAATGAAAATATTCAATAATTCATTTCCTTGAATGGTAATCGAACCCACAACCACCGATCGCCACAAATGACCTCATTCATTTATAATTCATATTCCTAGAGAATCAAGTGTCACACAAGTCACCCTCTGTTACGCTTTTCGTCCTAAAGCCCATTTCTCACCACGAAAGAGAAATGAGCGAAATCGGTTCTTTCAACATACATGCACAAAACCAGCTTTTCTCTTTTCATTCGATTATCCGGATTTTCGATTATCCGAATGACTAATGACAACAATTAATCCGGTTAATCGAGTTTCTACTGTATGCAGTTTACTCTTGCGAATTCAACGCAGTCCTTAATGGGCCAGCTTCGCTCACGGTAGAGACCGAACTTTAATTGCGACATTAAATGTGAGTAGCGGAACTTAATATCGCATTTTGTTTCACCAGAGCGGGAGGAAGAATATAATTTCAAATAATAACATCACAATGCCGTTGAGTTCTGCCACTTAACTTGATTTGAATGGGTGAGATAGAGGAAAAATAAAATACTTCTTTTTCAATATCTAGAAAACCAGGTATATTTTTATTTTATTTGATGTTCTCATATTTAACAATTAATTAAAAGCATAGTTTAAATATGTACCTACAAAAAAAAGATTTCATCGCTCCTAAAATCCTTCTTTTTATCAAGTTAATAACCCGGCACAATTCGAGAGGCCTCGCCGTGGTTTATAATTAAAGTATTATTAGTGAAATTAAAATAATCGTCATTATCCGAGGTGGGCGACCGAATTCCGCGGAAGGCCGCTGCCAGCCTAATGAGAAATAAATTGTCGTCGAGCAATCCACAGTAATTAGTACAACATTTGCTCATTCGATGCAACCGTGACTACTGACACTGGAAACTTATTATATTTTTTGTTAAGGTGGCGTTTCTTTTTAAGATTACATATTTTTTAAACTAAAAATCGAATTATTTCGAGATTGGACGGCAGGTAACAGTTCCCTAGACCATTCCCCCATGACAAATGAGTCAAGTGTCTTAAATATGACAATCACCGGAGATCCACAATGCCTTCTTATTGGACCCTCTGTTGACTTCACATCTGGAACAGCACTAGATCGTCGTCGATGCCCTTTTGAGGTCATCAGTCCACTGGTTGACGACTGGTACGGAGCATTGTGCCCATTAATCATGGTTGTCGCAGAACACCCGAATAATGAATACATTTTACTCATCTTATCCCTGGGGGCGGGCCCCCACTTTACTTCTCTTTCGATGATCCTAGTACTACTAGTGATTCTTCATGACATAAAACTCTTTATTCCTAGCACTGTAGTGCCAATTGGTGGCAAGTTTGATGACATATAGCTAAGGCACAGACAAAATTATTAGATTTAGAAAGTCAAATTTGGCATGTAGATATGTTAGAGAATGTAGAGAAGCAAGAAGAAGAAGAGAAGCTAAGAATAGAAGATTTTGGAAATTTCTACGGAAATGAACGGATATTTAATTTTATGTTCCAAAGCCCAGACAAACAAAATTGCGAGCAACGACCAGTATTATAATATAATTAACCAAACAAAAAATAGCACATTTATTTTACATTGTCAGTTCTACAAAAAATATTTAATAGTAAATAATTACACTAAATTTTATGCATGATGAATGAGATGGAAACAAAGCTTAAACGCAATAGTTATTAAAATGTTTAATTATAGGAACGGTAAGCGGACGTAATCACCGCGTATGCGTTACGGGCTTATTTAAAATATTCCCATTATAAAATAAAATTAAAATGTCGTGGTGCAGGGGCACGAGGGTGTGACTGTAACGCGACGGTTTTGGGTTCAATTCCCATTCGAGGGAATGAATTGTTATTTAGTTACATTTTTATTTTTACTCCCTGGCACCGAGGTAAAAGCCCGGCGTTTAGTTCACGTGTAATGCTACGAAAAATTCGGCGGAAAGTGGGGAACGGAGTGTTGTCACACTATTGTCCCTCTGCCTACCCTGCTGTGGGATACAGCGTACGATTCCAACTTTATCACTATATATCATGGGTAATATCTATAATTATAAAATTATGGAGGGTATGACCACATTTAATCTCTCTAATGGAGGTTCCGACTACAGTATCAAGAGTTTCCATAGACACCTATGCCTATACATGCATGGCATTTATGTTTAGGATTTTCAGATAGAGATGGATACAATTTCTAGACTGATTTGGGATCCTAGTTACTTATTATTTCTTTAATAATATCAACATAATTATATAAAGCACGATGAATTGGATATTCATCTTCTTTTCCACATGTAACATATTATAGAATATGATCACAAACACATGCAACAAATAATCACCTCTTATTAACTCTTATATGGTTTTCTAAGCTTCTAAGGCTTTTTCTAAAAAAATAGAAAAATCTTGTGGTTTGACTTCCACTCGGAATTATGAAATACTTCATATTTAAATTGTCTTTGTCTGGTAATCAGGCAAAGTGCAACGTTGAGTTCCACCACTCAACACGTATTGCTTTGGGAATTCGGTGGAAAGTTGAGAACGGTCGTATCTTAAGACTAGGTTCTCAAGTTATCTTTGCGTACCCTACTATACACCAAAACGTGGAGAAAGATATGAGTGTATTATAATAAAATGTTATAATTATTTCCATATAACCTAACACAAAGCCTTCATATTAATTGCAAAGTACACGTGATACACATGTGACACTAAATCACTTCCTTATCACATTTAATTCATCCTGCACAAATAAATGCACTAACATTAATTATCTACATACACACACATACATACGTCTGTCATTTAACAAACGACAAAAGGGCCTTGGTAAAATTAATTGCGTACAATCATATTTTGTTGCGAAAATATAACATTTTCTCATTTAGCAACGCGTCCGTCCGTCCGTCGCCGTGACGTTTGAACAATGTGTTGAATCAGAGATAATTATAATGCGGCTGTTTACAATGTGAATAATTACTGCATTTGTCCCCGTGACTGGAATCGCTCAGTTAATGGCCATTCAGAACGGAATGAACGACAAAAAGTTATTGAAACGAACGTTTTATTACTTTTGTTGGTATTTTTTTTAGATAAATCCCGTTTATAACAGGGTGTGTAGAAGTTATCTAGTGCTAAAACACCACTTTTCACTTTAATCGATCTTTGCCTTATAAGTAATGAAAATAATCCAATTCTCCAAGTGGGAATCGAACCTACAAACGTTACATGCTTCACCCTTTTTATTAACATTGTAATATTTTACGCATGCCCCATATTTTTGGCTAGGTATGGAGGAATTAAACCAACTAAAAGAACAGCATTGGGTAGTACCACTCTCCTACTAAAATATTTTAATACTATATACTGAAATCATTAAATAAACTCACTATCAACAACACGCCAACAAATCGTAATAACAGAATCATTATTCGACGTTATTATCATTGTTTCGGTAATAAAATCGAAGCCCAGAACCAAACAATACATTTACCATAATCCGATAAAGATAGAACAGAAAAGTTAGCATTCCTTAGAGATAACTCCGGCGTCTATATTTCAGCGGAGACGTCGTGTCGATGACACCGCATTGTGAAATATCGACCACTGTACGAGGTGTACGAGGTGCAAACAACTCACTAGGCACGCCTACCAGCTACTATCTGGACAAAAAAGAAATGCACGTCCACAGAACACACCGGGACGCAATATACACAATTTTTATCTTGCAGATTTATACCGAAGTGGCACACGTGTGCAGGGTGCAGATCCGTATGTACCCTGGCTGCGAGTGTGTGTAGACCTGGCTGGAGACGCGAAGGTTTTGCATATGTGTAATGTTTNTTCCAACTTTATCACTATATATCATGGGTAATATCTATAATTATATAATTATGGAGGGAATGACCACATTTAATCTCTAATGGAGGTTCCGACTACAGTATCAAGAGTTTTCATAGACACATATGCCTATACATGTATGGCATTTGTGTTCAGGATTTTCAGATAGAGATGGATACAATTTCTAGACTGATTTGGGATCCTAGTTACTTATTATTTGTTTAATTATATCAACATATTCAGATAATGCACGATGGATTGGGTTCCATCTTCTTTTCCTGACTGACCTGACTTAATGACCTTATAATTATGGTTTTCTAAGCTTCCAAGGCTTTTAGCTTAAAGTAATAGAAAAATCTTATGATTTGACTTCCACTCGGAATTATGAAATACTTTATATTTCATTTGTCTTTGTCTGGTAATTAGGCAAAGCGCGGTGTTGATTGCCGCCAGTCAACTCAACTCAAGAATTCGGCGAAAAATGGGGAACGGAAGTGTCTTAATGGGAACGGAGTGTCTTAACACCAGGCTCTCAAGATCCCTCTACCTACACTGCTATGTGTCAAAACATGGAGAAAGATATGAGTGTATTATAATAAAATGCTATAATTATTTCCATATAATCAAACACAAAGCCTCCATATTAATTGCAAAGTACACGTGATACACATGTGACATTAAATCATTTCCTTATCACATTTAATTTATCCTGCACAAATAAATGCACTAACATTAATTATCTACATACACACACACACACACACACCTACTCTGTCTGTCATTTAACAAACGACAAAAGGGCCTTGGTAAAATTAATTGCGTACAATCATATTTTGCTGCGAAAATATAACATTTTCTCATTTAGCAACGCGTCCGTCCGTCCGTCGCCGTGACGTTTGAACAATGTGTTGAATCAGAGATAATTATAATGCGGCTGTTTACAATGTGAATAATTACTGCATTTGTCCCCGTGACTGGAATCGCTCAGTTAATGGCCATTCAGAACGGAATGAACGACAAAAAGTTATTGAAACGAACGTTTTATTACTTTTGTTGGTATTTTTTTTAGATAAATCCCGTTTATAACAGGGTGTGTAGAAGTTATCTAGTGCTAAAACACCACTTTTCACTTTAATCGATCTTTGCCTTATAAGTAATGAAAATAATCCAATTCTCCAAGTGGGAATCGAACCTACAAACGTTACATGCTTCACCCTTTTTATTAACATTGTAATATTTTACGCATGCCCCATATTTTTGGCTAGGTATGGAGGAATTAAACCAACTAAAAGAACAGCATTGGGTAGTACCACTCTCCTACTAAAATATTTTAATACTATATACTGAAATCATTAAATAAACTCACTATCAACAACACGCCAACAAATCGTAATAACAGAATCATTATTCGACGTTATTATCATTGTTTCGGTAATAAAATCGAAGCCCAGAACCAAACAATACATTTACCATAATCCGATAAAGATAGAACAGAAAAGTTAGCATTCCTTAGAGATAACTCCGGCGTCTATATTTCAGCGGAGACGTCGTGTCGATGACACCGCATTGTGAAATATCGACCACTGTACGAGGTGTACGAGGTGCAAACAACTCACTAGGCACGCCTACCAGCTACTATCTGGACAAAAAAGAAATGCACGTCCACAGAACACACCGGGACGCAATATACACAATTTTTATCTTGCAGATTTATACCGAAGTGGCACACGTGTGCAGGGTGCAGATCCGTATGTACCCTGGCTGCGAGTGTGTGTAGACCTGGCTGGAGACGCGAAGGTTTTGCATATGTGTAATGTTTCGAGATATACAGGTGACAGAGGCGATACGCGGTAGGCGGGGCCACGGGAGGGGTGAAACGGATCGGAGAGAGATGGCCGACTCGCTATGATAATGATGTTATAGCTCTCTTGATGTTCGGTCTCCTTTAGTTTTATTATTTCTCGATCTACTTATAAGGCGATATAAATGTTGGTGTGAACGCTTATAAGATACGTTTATTGTCATTTGCTGTGGAATGGCAAAAAGTGAATGTTATAGATTTAAGTTTTCATATTATAGTGGTTCTTGTTGCTCGTTTGTGTTTAGAGCAGGGCAAATAGGATGAAATGTGGGATTTGCCTATTTCTTACACGTACATTTAAGATGCATTTAGTTTTCGTACTAAAATGATAATAAAACGAACAAAGACTGATATTGATGTTTGATATAAGATTAAATTTTTCACTTTAAATTTAAATTGAAATAAAAATATAGGTACATATCTACCATCAATATTATTTTCTATCATATTTTTTCCTATAATATAACTAAAAACTTTATATATGGAGCTATAATCAAAAATCTTTGTTTTTTACATGTAATAACGACATATTGTCAAATCAAAACAATGTCAGTTCTATAGGCTGTCAGGCAGGCAGAACCGCCTCCAAAGACGGTCTGCTGAGAACAAGCACCGTAAAGTAAAAGTTAAATCAACATAACCAAACCAAAAAGGGCAACAGGAAATAGCTCAAAAGCATGAACACTTATTTCTCTGAGCGAAATACCAAAAATTCATCTCTAGTTTAATTAAGTCTCGACACCACAAGCTATCACTGAGATGTACAGCCAATTTTAATTATGAGCCGTTGAATATCGCCACACGAAGAAACGCGTAAAATAACCGCAGGCTATATGACAATGTACAGGCGGACGCAGAAATAAGTGGTCATGTTAATTTTACATTTAAATTATGATCAATTTTGTATAGTGGTGGAATTTCTCAAAAAATATCTCAGTTTGTTTGCTTTACATGCTGCAAAAAAGTATATATAATCGTCTAAAGGAAAATCGTATATTTTTTGTAAACAGTTACAGCAGTGTCTCATACACGATTTTCTTGATTTTCCAAACTTACTAATATTATAAATGTGAAACTTTGTAAAGATAGATGTTTGTTCCACTTTTACGAAAGAACTACTGAACGAATTTAGAATAACACTTATGGTATTATTTATGAGGATATTTCGTACACTTTAGCTACTATAGAATAAAATTTTCTGATAAAAAATCGATTCAGAAAAATCGATCGATTTAAATAAAAGAAAAATTGTTAAACTTGGAGAAAAATATAAGTCAAATCACAATGTTTTGGGAAAAATTACTACATAACATTATACATATATATCAAATATTTAGTTAAAAAAAACAGTATGATAAAATTCAGATGAATTCATAGGTTAATTGCACAGAGTAATTTAAAAAACTGCATTACAATTACAACTCTACAATTTACTTAGATACGTAAATATTTGCTTCAATAAAGTATTTCCCAAATCAAATTTTATAAAAATAAGTTTAAAATTTACACAGAAAAACATAATATCAAGCATCATATTTTAATAAATAAATATTTAGTAAGTAGTTTGTAACAAACGAACATACATACACTAGTTCTAGACATGATTATTCTCCAACTTTAATATGTGGCTTACTGTACTTACATTATAATATTACCTTTTGTGTTGGATCCTTCATTAATGAAGGTGTCCGTGTTGACGTGTTTCCTTGCACATCTTTTGTTATTGTATTTAAAATTGGTATTCGCGAACACTTTGCTTACCTTTATAATAATTATTAAAACTGTTTAAAAGAACACTCTTCATGCAAATAGTTGTATCAAAAGCTATATAGTGGTGAGTCACTATTTTCATACATCCCCCTTTTTTATACATATCGATAAATGAATGTTGGGTGACGGAACCCAACGTTCACACAATCAGGTTGGAGAAATATTTATAACTTTAAAAAAATCTCCAGGAGAATTTAATCCTCCAAATAAAACGTGCAGATAGGTGTTACAAGTCGCCAGAAATATCTAATTAAAAACATTTACTTAAGAACAATTGAAAACACTTTACAATGAACTATTCTATTAATAATACTATTACAACTTTTGTATATTTAATTATAGGCATATAAAACGCATCGTGTTCTAAGAATGTAATTAATCCTAACTTGAAGGGCTTCTAATAAAGTCATTACAGAGTTCTTGATTATTTTACGATAATCTCATTTAATATTATATTTTTAGTTTCACGTTATATATGGCAAATAACAGGGTACACAGAAGGAACCTGGGAACCTAGTGTCAAAATACTCTTTTCCAGAGCGAAATTAAATTAATTTATTTTCAATAGGAATAGGAATTGCATCCGCAACGTTTACATTCAGATTATGTACCGCTGCACCACAACGACCTCTAATACACCAATGGAAAATATTTAACTAAAAAAAATTTAACGCTTTCCGAGAGGTGCAGGTTCGAATCCCTCTAT
The DNA here is from genome assembly GCA_036379175.1 of Heliconius cydno galanthus. NCBI lineage: Eukaryota > Metazoa > Arthropoda > Insecta > Lepidoptera > Nymphalidae > Heliconius > Heliconius cydno. Next base: position 939,829 of record JAKRZM010001319.1, read on the forward strand.
GTAAATTTTATTAATTTCTTAACATTATCCTTTTTTGTGTGGATAATAATACATACCTTGAAATATATTAAAATAAAAAATATATATCTTATTTTATATTTGAAATAAAAAATCCATACAATTACTGCCTTACAACATTGTTACGTCGTACAAAGCGTAAGATTTGCGGTGGACGTATTGTTTTACCTCATAACAATTTTATCTTTCTCCATAATACATCGCTTTTATTATCTGGTGATAGTTTAATAGCTAACTGTTATCTCTTAATTTAGACGAACAAGCTATTAAATTATATTGGAAACCATAAATTTTACACTTTTTTCTACTTTTCCCAGCAGTGCCTATGCACTGGAAATCTGGTGTTAAAACTCTCTGTTCTCCATTTATCGCCTAATTTTCGTAATATTAAGTATTGATTGACGGAACCCAACGCCGCGCTTTAAAAATTAAAATCTCGAGTAATTTTCTTCGTGCAATATTACTTTAAAAAAACTTAACTTTTTTTATGCATCATCTTTTTTCATAGTAGACCACGCAGAAAGAACTTCCTGTTAAACATTCCATTCCCCACTTTGGGCCTATATCTATATATATATAAAATCGAAAAGTCTCGAAATCTCAGAAACTACATATGCTGGGAATCTGAAATTTTCCATAGGAGTTACTTATAGGACGTAGGTGCTCGTTAACACGGGAATTTGCAATATTCGACTTCTAAGGGATCGTTTTTGGGGTTGAAAGTTTGTATGAAACTTCGTTACTACAAATGCTAGGAGTCTCAAATTTTGCATAGACGTCACTTATAGGACGTAGGTACTCATGGAGACGGAAATTAATAATAACGTAGTTCACGCAGGCGAAACCGTGGGCGGGTCGCTAGTAAAATATAAATACATGTATATTTAATAAGTAAATTTTAATTCTAAGACCATTAAAGCCAGGTGGCATAAGGCAAAGGCAAGTGGCAAGTGAGGAACGGAAGTGCTTTAATAGATAATCAAGTGTCATAGCACTATATTCTCAGGTTCTCTACCTACTCTACTATTTATGAGATAAGTAAAGCTAAAAAAACTATTTTTAGATGTTTATTTCTTACATCGTGATATTATGATAAAAACACTGAAAATTTGGGTGTCTTAAAATATCACATTTGTGTACCAACAAAATATAACGGAAAATCTTTCTGAATGCAAAAATTTTAATATTTTAACCTAATTTCTGAACTAGAGAAAAGAAGAAAATATAATCAACAAGCTGTAAAACTATTGTCCATACATATAACAATGAAAAGATAAACAAAAAAAAATTGCAAGCCTCTACATATTTAAGCAGTCGAGACAATGTCAACGCGAAAATATTTTTTAGCGAGCAGTCATCTTGAACTTCCAACAAATGGACATTGTTATATTGTTTCTTTGAGTTATTTTTTTTAAAGCAATGGGCACAGCCCACCCCAGTGGCCCGCGTATCCCAACATTTCGACACTAAAACTTTGATTTACGACTTTCGCCCGCCGATTGCGTAGTAAAACAGCACTTACGTCACTTTCAATTTTAAAGATGGCACGCCTCATACCCACGCGTAATAAAAAACTAAGAAACTAAATGAAATAAATTTGATGCAGCGATAAAATATACCATTTTTATTGTTATTTCTAAATTATTAAAAATAGAATATAGATATCGAGTGCATGTCGGTGAGAAATATTTAATATTTTCTTTTCTTCACTCTGGTCTCCAGAATTCTTCGAAAAATGGAGAGCGGAGTGTCTTAATCCTAGACTCCTTCTACCTAATAATTAGAATTAAAGAAAAAAGTCTAAAATATATCCCTTATGTTACATTTCTATGTGAACGGCGGCCAATTTAACACAAGGCTTTCCAAGCATTAGTAATAAAAGCGTCGCGATTGTCCGTGTTACGCAGTAAAACATCCTCCTTACTGGTCCATATAATATAGAAGATCTTAATATGACTTTTAGTTCAGTGCTTTATAGAGAATATTGATGAGATGTGACATAAATAATGATATTATCAAGCAAATAATTTACAATTGTATTTTCCTTTTATTATTTTTAAAATACCTCGAAGTATCAATACTAGACAAGAGTTATTAAATTTATAATATATTTCATATGCTTTTTTGTTATAAAACTGCTATAACTTTTGTTGAAATATGTTTATTGTCACGTTAAAATTATTAAATACTAGCGTTACGCTGGCGGTTACACCCGCGTGAACTATGTTATTATTAATTTCTGTCTCCATGACTACGTCTTAGTGACGTCTATGCAAAATTTGAGACTCCTAGCATTTGTAGTAACGTACATAAAGTAAAGTTTCATACAAACTTTCGACCCCAAAAACAACCCCTTAGAAGTCGAATATTGCAAATTCCCGTCTTAGTGAGCACCTACGTCCTATAAGTAACTCCTATGCAAAATTTGAGA
>JAKRZM010001319.1:942583-1099516 GCA_036379175.1 Heliconius cydno galanthus
ATATTTTAATAAGTACTTGAAAAGATTAGTAGCACAGATTTAAAATTACGGTACCTACTAAAAAATCCTTGCTGTGTAAAACAATTGGAAAATCCTTATTGAAACTACGAAAATGCGGGTTGCATTAGGGTTTAATTAATTTTCACATTATCTTAAGTACTTTGCAAACATACATTATATGAATAATCCGGTAGTAAAAGCGGGCGAAGCCGCAAGAGGGTCGCTAGTATATAGATAAAATACACACGAAAATAACAATAAGCTTTTATTTATGTTTATACAAACATTATAATTAACATAGTAGAGGGTAATGGTGGCGTAGGGAGCAATAGCGTGCAACTGTAATCAAGAAAGATTGTAGGTTCGATTTCCAGTCGAGAAAATTCAATATTAAATATTTTCATTTCCTCGCTCTGGTTTTATATTATATTTTCATAATTTAATTTATAACTACAATATCTTTATTTAAGCATATAATCATAATTTTGATCAAAATAAAATTAGCCTTAGACCAAAAACAAAACGAATTTAAAGAACCCCTCCGGATGAGCCCGCGTCAGCCGTGTATCTCGTTGTCTCCTTTGTGATGGTCAAGAAATGAGTGCGTATTATAATACCAAAAGGCTATACGATACGGGTTTCCGCCGAACGCCATATGCCGGGAATTCTATTTAATTTTCGTACTGACTTAACTGGTCGAGTGGACAGCCATTATCGCGTAAGTACAGGGTTCCTTTGTTGGGCGAACCGTTCGTTCTTTTCATATGAAAAAAAACTTATAATTTACGTATCAAATGAACACGTATAAAAGATTTTTGTATATTTTAATGAGTATTTTTGTTACTTTGTAGTTATTTGTATTTTGTACCGAGGAAAGTATGGTGGGTACAGTCGCCTTATTACAAACCAAAAGGGGAGATAAAGCAGATATCTTGTAAAGTCGTAATAGTCTTGTTGGTGAACAAAATCTACTTTATACTTCCTTTTTAATATTAATATTTTATTAAAATTTTTAAATTAATGCCGAAAATCGAAATTATACTATAATGAATGGGAGTTTGTAACACATTCACCTCAAACTACTCAACCGAATATCATGAAACTTTGTAGACATATTTTTAGAGGTATAAGAAAGGACATAAGATACTTTTTAACAAAAAAAATCAAATATATTTGTCTTGGAGATAATATAAAAATAAATATAAGCGAGTGAAGTCGCGATTGAGTTTCTAGTTCTTATATAAAAACACGAATACCTCCTTAATTTCGCAGGCAGTGCCACAAGCGGATCGCTAGTATCCTTATAAAATCTGCCTTATTCTTCATAGGCCACTCGACAAATGTCAGAATTTTTCTTTATTCTCCATTATTTAATTACAGCCATCATATATTAGATCGGCCAATAAACCATTCACTCATTCATTAGTTCGTTCACATGTGAATGTGATCATAAACAAAAGTTCTTTTATACTAAAGACAGGTTAAACGGCCGGCACTCGGTAGTACTTACTGAGCGTTGGGCGGGGATCTCTTGTTAGTACAAAACGAAAGGAATAATTAAACGAGGTAACTTATAATTATTAAGTATAATGAGTTCGAGCTTTTTGTTTGAACGTTTCAATCAAATTTGAACGGTGCTTTTGATAGGTTGATTGATATGCGTATATATTTTTTTGTATGAAAACAATTTTCAAGGATATTTTTTTAAATGAACTTGACCTCAACTTGACCTGACAGTAGGTTAAAATCCATATACCACAGTAGTAACTACATTCTTAAAATAAAACCAAACGTAGCATTTACATTCTTAAAATTCTTAAATGAAATTCTTAAAAAAAAACTTTATTTATAGTAAAAGCCCTTGATATTTAAAGTGTGTAAGTACTCATATCTGTTTCTAATAAATACTTACCTATAGAAGAATCGTATAGATTTATGATTCAGAAAAATGTCTTAATGGAGCCGCGGCCGTGCGCGCTGCTCGTGCTCATACAGTACTACGAGATAAATGTGCAATCTTAACTTTGAAAGCGCAAGTTTTGACTTTACATGATGTATTTGTTTTAGTTAATCTTATTAAATAGTAGGTATCTGTAGAAAATTTTAATTTTTGATATAAATTTCGTTTGTATTAATTGCAAAACTTCTACATTCGTCATGGATATTATACCTACTACATATATTAATTCGTCCGAGACCATACTGACACAGTGGTACAACGCGACGGTTGTGCATTCGAATGCTACTCGGAGTAATGAATTATTAAATATTTTCCTCGCTCTGGTAATAAGACAAGGCACAGCTTTGAGTTTTTGCCGCCCAATACGCACTGTATCGATGATTCCGTGAAAAGTGGAGAACAGAGTGTCTTAACTCTAGATTCCCTCTGTCTACCTTGCTTTGTGCGTGTTACATCGAGATAACAGCGTCGCAGCGTGAAGCTAAAAAAAATATTTACTACTAATATGAGAGCTTGACCAGTGGATGTAATTAGGACGAGGGTGTATTATTATTTTTATATAAAATTTCTATTTACAAATATAGATATAGAAACATTTATCATTGAAATATTCCAACTAATATTCGGGCGAATTCATCCAGTACATTAACCTTGAAAAAATAAGAACAACTTCTTACCAACTTGGTACCAACTTTATATGACAAATACAGATTTTAATAGTAGCAAAAGATATAGTGTTTGAGAGACAATACAAGAGAACATTAATGGTAGAGCAAATTGGGCGATCTAAGTGCCCACACTGTGCCCATAAACAATGCCCATCGCCGTTCCAGGCAAAACATTGGTCGACTATAATTTTTCCACATTCATACAATAAGGGTCGCAGTCAATGAGTCTAGCCTCATACTTACAAGAGTGATACGCACACCGACGCACCCCCCACTCGTAGCAGCGCGAGGGAATCGCGTGCAAAAGCTCACACACGCACACACGGCCGCGTGGCCGGCGCCCTAAGCTGTGGTCACTACTCAGTACTAACGCAAACCGTGTGACGGACGGACACACGAAAAACGACCTGAAAATACTAATATAAAACAGGATTTTCACGATTTAGGCTCTCGTTCCACAAAAAACGTATTAAAGTGCTTTACTTTCACTGCGACGGTGCATCTCTCTGTTATTCTCTATATCTGTCAAAACTTCGTGCCGGTACATGTGACGTTTTGGTATCGAAATGTAAACAAAGTTTCTGTTAGAAGATTAAGACGTTATTTACAACGAACGATGCGAGTTACGCGAGTTACGGACTTGGATATGTAAAATTAATCGCCGCAGAGTGTCGCAAGAGGAGAGATTTTTGGAGACGTTTGTTTGGATTATTTTGAACGAGTAAGTAATGCGTAGAACATAAAGTTATGAGGCATATTTCTCATAAACTTGGTTGTGAATGCTCAAATATGTGCAAAAAGTTGGTTGGCTTTTTGTTTTGCTACAATGTTGTATGTGACTCATGTGCACTTATATATTAAATATCAATTATGTATGGTTGAGGAATATGCTTTGAACTTTTTTGTTTTGTCTTGGAAAGCTCATTTCATTGTAAGCAAAGTCATTATTCTTATAAAACATATAATTATATATAGATATGTCTTTTCCTTGTAACTCAATTTTTGTTCTAATATTTGTTATAGGAATTCAACAACTATTCTATTAAGTAGTATTTTTTTAGCTTCCCCCATATNATCAATTATGTATGGTTGAGGAATAAGCTTTGAACTTTTTTGTTTTGCCTTGGAAAGCTCATTTCATTGTAAGCAAAGTCATTATGCTTATAAAACATATAATTATATATAGATATGTCTTTTCCTTGTAACTCAATTTTTGTTCTAATATTTGTTATAGGAATTCAACAACTATTCTATTAAGTAGTATTTTTTTAGCTTCCCCCATATACTCGAAAGATCTCCCAAGATCCGAATTAGGTTAGGCAGAGAGATCTTGGGAATTAAGCGTTAAAACACTTCGCACTTTCCATCAAATTATGAAGGATTTGCGTTTTGAGAGGCAAAACTCAACGCCGCACTTAGCCTCGTTACCAGAGCAAGAGAATAATAACCTTAACTATTTCATTACCTCGAATGGGAATCGAACCTACAACCCGTCACATACAATCACACGTTTATATCCTTGCACCATGACTGCCCTCATTAAATACTAACTAGTATTTAATATGATAATGCTGTTAATTCAAATAGCATGGCATCAGCAATTCTTAATTTGCGGCCGCTATGGTAATCCTATAGGCACGCGCTAATTCTTAGGGGTGACGTCCGGTTACATCAGCGCGGTAGGGTTGTACCCTTTACTATTTGTTTTTCTTATGTTTAGATTTCACACTTGGTCGAGTTGTGTAACGAATTAATATGGTTTTACAACAATTTTACTGTGAAATAGCTTATAATTTAGTATAAAATTGTATTTTTTATATGTTGTTATGTGAATAAAGTACGATACTTCCAATAGATATATTTGTAATCAAATTATATTATTTTTGAAACTACTAAAAACACTTCTAAGACTTCTTTAGTTAAAAGCGCTCAAGTAATGAATCTAGTTTTATGGACTTTCTTAATTATTTTTGACAAGAGTATAAAGAACAGGTATACCCTAAGTAGAATAAGATACTTTTCATTCATGGTAGTACAGGATACTTTATATCCACGGTACTCCGAGATACTTTTTATCTATTTTAACATTTTATCAATTTCTCTTAAAATAATTCTAAATTCCATACAAACAAAGCCGTCAACAGAAACTATTACTTAAAATAAGTAATTCAAACATTTCAGTTTGCAGAAAATGAACGCACCCCACGTCCCATGTCTTGACGCCTCGACGTATAATTGCATTCCGTTAATATATTGCTGTGCGTGTCACTTATGGGGATTAAGCATAATATTTAATAATAATATATTATATTTGATATAAGTATATAATTTTTATATTATAGTAAAAATAGTGAAGTCGTCGTGGCAGCGCATACTGCGAAGATAGTTAGTTCGATTTCCATTCATAGCAATCTTTTTTTTGTTTCATTCTCCTCCTCTAGTGTCTATATAAAAGCGCAGTCAATCATATTATTTTTATAATTAAATAATTTTTAATCTAATATTCCATTACAATTAACCAATTACATACAAAACAAAACGATTTCACGAAAAACTTATAAACAAACATAAAGAGTCCATGTTATTACACTCATTAAGAAAACTAAGGGTTTTATTAGAACAAAAACTATCCAGAAGACAATATAAGATCTTAAGTGGTAAGGAGACGGCGGCCAGCATTTTCTTAATTTCTTAACCGCCGACTCACGCAGCGGGGTGGAATTAGGGAAACATCCGACACATTAACGTGTCATATAAGTATATGAGGTGGGGCGTAGTGGCGCAGTGGTAATGTCTTGTTGGGAATTAGGTGGGTGTGGGTTTGGAGTTATTTAATATGAGGTTGAGTGGAAAATGTATATGCTAAGATGGCCTTACGAAATTTCATGGCTAAAATTGTACTGTATTATTTAAATATATCTCAACTTATTTATCTTATTTATTTACACTTCGTCCTCATATAGCAGAGTAAGTAGAAGGGAAAATGGTGAATTATGATGAATTCAAATACTCCATTCCCCACTGTTCTCCCCGAGTGAGAATCGAACCGACAACCTTTGTCACCATAACGGCCTCAGAAATAAATTATGAGATAAAAAAGTACTATATAAAAAAATATTTTACTCGTAAGCATCATACGGTTCACCTTAGAAATAACATATGTTGCGATGGTCTATACATAATTGCCCTTCCTCACGTGAAGGAATTATAAGGAAACTGCCTCTTTAGCCAAGCATTTTTCTTACAAGATTAACTTTTACTTATATAATAAATATATGTAAGTATTGTTTGTAGCAAATTTTGTAAGGTAAACTTTAGAAAGCCTTAAAGCTTTAGATTCTAAGTTTGTTTTAGTATGTAACTATATAAGAGCTTAAACTCATTTAACTTGTGAGGAAGGAAGGAAATAAATTTATAAAACTCCGTTGTAGCTGAGTGATAATATTCTTGTAAATTAATAGTTCAAATTCGAGGATTAAAAATTTTTAGACATAGGGAACCGAGTGTTAATACACTTCATTCACCATTCTCCACTCAATTTTTTAGACATCAATTCCTATTAAATATAATAATTCTCTTTTTGGGAATTTAAACCACAACCACCCCACTTACAGTGAAACGCTGCCTCACAGCACCACGACCGCCTGTATCCATCAGATCTTCATGAACGAAAATTCTAGAATAAAACATTTTACAAAGAAAAACATCTACACAATTGTTTGAACAAATATAATATATTCCATAACAATTTTCTCAAAGGAAAACTCCTTAAACGTGAACGTCTTAGCGTCCAGCCAGAAAGCAATAAAGACCACGAGCTTCCACGTTCATTAATTAACCCCTACACCTATCCCTCTCGCACTTAGTGTAAATAGTTGTAAATGAGTGTACTCTCTCTCTCACACCAGCTTTGCGCAAAAATTAACTACTACATTCACACACTACCATACAATGCATATGCACATCACACCAATATAATCCCAAGTTAATATCCCGCTCAGCCAAATTGATGTTAATTATCTGTTTAATAAGACACATTTTGGATTGCATTAATAATTTTGATATCGTACGCGGTCACGTGTGTTTAGTTTCTTATCCTCATGCAATAAATCTTGTAGTTCCCGTAATTACAATGTTCTTGTCTGGTGTGTGTTTTCATTATTGAAACACTTTCTTATTTAAAATTTATATGACGTCTAAATATATAAACAATGTAATAAGGTATAATATGTGTATAGTTTTTCATGGAAAATGGTCGTTAAGTTGCAAATTGATGGAATTGGAATTTATTACCAATTTACTTTAGCAGGTTTGCCAAATGGAATCCAGTGTAAGGACACGGCGTTCCCTGCAGTGCCTTTTTCTCTGAACTTCTTTTATGCCGATTTTGCTATCTGCTACGTCAACACTATTCATATTGCTGTCCCTTGAAGATTCATCTACCATTTCATTTCCTCGAGTGGGAATCGAATCCACAATCTATCGTGTTTATTGTCACATGCTTGTGCAACTACCCTCAACAGCACTACATCTGTTATATATGTTTAATTATATCTTTTATTTATCCTTATACAATTTCGTAAATTCATTGGAGAATATCTTTTAATATCTTTTATACTTTAATATCTTTTATACTTCTTAATTTTAATTACTAATTCTGACATAAAAGGTCCTTTCCATATAAATACTTACTCTCAATAAAAACCAAACCTGTGACCTCCAATGTACGTTAGATATAGGCTTTCTTCTTAATCTTTCAGAAATAATAATATGGATATAGGTTGGTAGATTGGTAGCTGTCAGTTTCTTTATAAATTATATATGCTTTCTTCGCATTGTCTGGCTTATTGGCAAGTCATAGAGCTTCAAGCTACTTATCTAAATAATTAAAATATTTATATGTAAAATATAACATTATTTTCTTACTGTTGTAATAATACCCACATATTGTAGGAAAACCTAGTGCTAGGACCCTCCGTACCTCTTAAGACACTTTCGTTCCCAAATTTCTGCCGAATTCTACTCGACGCCAGAGGGAAGAAATGAAAAAAATAAATATTTAATTTCCTCGAGTGGGAATCGCACCCACAACCCGTCGCGTTTTCAATCGCACTTTTATGCCCCTGGGTCACGACTAGCCTCAAAAAAGTAAAGTATATAAATATGACAAGAAATTATTATGGACATTACAAGAAAAACAAACTATCTTCATAGAGTCATATTTTTTGTGTACTTTCAATACACTAAAATTCAATACACTAAAATAATATACAAAAACGATAATCAATTTTCCACTTACAACAAACATAGGTAACAAGAATTACATATCACATCAAAGTATTACAATAGAATGCTATCGAAGCACTCTGCATGGAACACCACCACCAGCACGTCACAATCAATCACGCACCAGCGTCATTACCGTCACATCTAAGCTCATTCATACACCAGAATTGTCTCCCGCACATACTTAACTTATCGTACTCGCTTCCTCTACCAAGCCGATGAATTTATTTTTATCCTTTTCCCTTCATTCTCTCTATATTGCGTAGATAATCGATTTTAAATGAAATCGATTATTTTTTGTCAATTTTTTACTAATAGATATACCATGTAGGGTCATGGGTTCGAATGCATTGAAAATTGAGTGTATTTTCATATAGAATTCAATGTCATAGTCGTCAGTTTAGCTGCCGTCCCTGTCGCTCGGGCTGGGCGGCGCGCGCCTGGGCGGGCGGGCGGTATGCAAATGCTGGCATCGGTAGTGAGGGCCCGAGCGTGTGTGGGTGACTTGTACCATTGGCCGCACTAGAACGGCTAACTTCGCCACCGGTTACGGTTGTTTTTCGCTTCGCTTCTAATTAACTTCCGTATATTATTGAAATAACTTTTCTCATCTCGTTCCAACTTAAGTTTTTGCCGGCTAGGCGTTTAACTAATTAGTTATTAGTATGTGAAATACTCTAGCGTGTGATATGCGAGAATACTATCTGGATTTTTAATTTCGCGTGCGCCAAGTGTTTATTTTGGAACGCGAGCGTGACGGGTTTCGTTTTAATATATGTAAATATCCCTTATTCCAGCGCAATCAACGTATTAAACGTATCTGACGTCAGTTCTTAGTGTCACAATGTTTACAAGTGATTTTTGAATGCGAATACTTAAATTTATGGACGCCGTTGCTAACTTTGTTAAAATGTTATTTTTATTGCTGAAAGAGTGAGGTTTTATGAGCTTTAAAAATAAATTAATCGGTTCGGACCAGTTAAGTCGCGTTTTCCGAGAGTTTGCAGGTGAATATTTCACTCGTAATTATGGAGAAACGAAAGCAAATAAATATTTTAATTTATTATTCGTGTTTTATATAGATAAACGTTTTTCTAAATTGTTCTCGATATATCTAAAAGAATTTTATCATCAATATCGATTTTGATAATACTCGTACATTGATGTTAATAAAAAATGCTTTCAAACATAAAATATTCATCTAGTACTGTAATTTGCTATTATTTTTTTATATAATTAAACGTAAAATGGCCAACGTTATTTAAATCCACGGCTCATTTTATAGCAACTTCTAATTCGACGGTTATAAAACTCGGAACGAACACACGCAACGTGCGAAAATGCAAATTCATATGGAATTAACTCGTTTTATTGCAACATCAAAGAACTTTAATTGTTCTCGTGAGTGACGTCGAGGGTTCACCAGGATTCGAATACAATTTAGGGTGTGGTCAGAACAAAATTGAACATTGACAGCAATAAATTTTTATAGTGTTCCTGAGATGTTCCTTTTAGTGTACCAATTTATACTTCCCCGGCAGGGAAGGTCGGTTGCAAATTAGAAAGTTTATGTGTGAATATATCGTAAATTAAGTTCGCGGGCTAGCAGCGACTAAGATGCAGTTTTTAATGGCGGTTTTAATTAGTCCCCCAATGATTTATGGGTAATCAAAACAACTCATAAATCTTTATTGTAATATAAAAGATGCGAATGAGAGGGATAGCAGTTGGTGTCGTTTAAATATTAATATATGCAATATAATACTTGTCGTTTTAATGCTTGTCGGTGGAATATTAATATTTAATTTAATCTTATAAGAAGATCTTATAAAAAATAATAATTTTATCTTTTCATATTAAAATATTTACTTAAAAATCAATTAAATATAACCATGTAATCTTAACAAATTTTATAAGAAAAATACATTGTTTTAAATAGAGCAATTTTTTTGAGAATACGGTACCTACTTTTTTAACCCGAAGTGATAGATTCGCTTTTTAATTTCTACAAATATTTTCTTTTACGTTAAAATAATTTACTTTCAATACTCCATTCTTAAGTTAGAACAATCGTGATCTACCAACACGAACTCTTCATATATAAAATAAATTTTATCGATAAATCGCCAAAGTCCGTCCGTATAGGTTAACGAAAAAAAAAAAAAAACGCAAAAGACAAAAGGCGACGAAAGATATTCGCAACGGAACGCATTTCGAAGGAGCTTTTGTTTTGAGAGTATTTCACATACATATAGGCTGAGCGATTTATTTTTATATTGGCATATAATTCATAAGTTGGCATTGTTGAATCCATTGAAATATTTACTTTTTGTATGAATCGTTTGATTTATCTGTTCGTTTTGACAACTACATTCATTGATTACGTATATAAATAAATATTTTATTTTTATTTTAATTCTACAGTACATAACTTTTATTGAGTATAAAATCTACTTTAAATTTATTTCCATACTGATTCCTATAGAAAATATAACAGTGTAAAGACAAAAAGTGTATGAATGAAGAGTGAATGACACACATGGCTAACCTAGGATGCGCACGCGCTGTTCTATATCAGGTGAGTAGATTAATAAAATTATCCTAATAAGATTATTATTATTTTAATAAGAAAAATATTATTTTAATAGGAAATTGTGCTAAATAAATCTAGTTTTAATTGACTTTATGAAGAAAAGTCGTACTCATTCGCTACCGAGATTCTAATTTAAATCCAATTAAAAAAAATCTTTATTTTAAGACAGTAAACAGAAACGCCGTAGTAATGTATGTTTTTTCCATCTTAGCACTTTACCCTCCTCCACAAAAACAACGAATTATTTTTATCTTTATATCTACCCAAAACGGATTTGTAACCACAACTAGAGAAAAAAAAAAGCTAAATTCATCACAATGTTACAAATACAATATTTTTGTGAATTGCAGAAAAATAATTTCATCCGCAATCAAAAACCAATAAGCAAATTGAAAGCAAAGTTTCCGCTAAAATTAATCAACTTTAGTTTACCCTTTACAGGCAGAGACGGGGTTGTTAGCAAGTAAATACCTAATAAAAAGTTAGTCTGGATTCACTTAGAGTATTGGGACAGATGCACGCGATGTCGGATTTCGTTAATTCTTCATTGGTCGTTGCAACAAAATATATTTGTTTTAACTGATATCTAAATAGATTTGTCTAGGTTCTTTTAAGGTACCCGAATAATACACATAGAAGAACTCTTCTCTGACTATTCATTTTAGTGTTGACTATATTTTAAATCTCTCTAGAATACACACCTATATCGACATAACTATCTGACAGTGTCTGTTTTTTGTTATTTATTTTTTATAATAACCTAATATTACAATTTAGATGAAACATTTATTTAATATAGGTATAACCACTTCATACATGTTGGATTTGACTCTTTGCATAGTATATCGATATGATTTATTTCAAATAAGATCTTTTCATAAAATCATAGTAAGATATCTAACTAAATACCTTATTCTTTAACAATCTAAATAGAAAAATAACAAGACAATACAGATATATTTTTTTTAGTAAGAATTGAAATAAATTCTTAGTAGAAGGCATTACAAAATAAAATATTCCGTAAAAAAATTGTACTTACATCAATATGAAGGACTGCGTCATAAAAGTCTCCTCTTAGATTATTCGCCATATTACGTAAAACCAAAAATTAAACAAATTACCTTATAAATATACAAAATTAAAATTAACCACTCACAACTAAAGCAATTCATAAAACTAACCGATGATTTCATAATAAACAAATAATTAAGAACGACAGTAATTATTATTCATAAGGCGGACAGACGCGATAATCGGCGCGCCATCTTGCTAGCGGCGGCCAAATGTTTCCGCTTTAATTTCTCAGTAATTTGGTGTTTCCGGTCTCAGCTAATCCGTCAGTCGAGTAATTCGATTATTTCGAATATAAATTATCGATTTTTGAATACAGTAGTGGATACCAATTTTGGTAGCACACAAAAGAACTTGTTTACCACTTGTTATTACTTCTCTTTTTATTGAATAATTAACACAAATTTATGTATTATGCTATAATTGGATAGATTTTATTAAATTCCATACTTTCTTTTATATCTTCTAATTTATAGTTCAGTGGAAAGTGTTTAAATTATTGTTTAGTTTCGCTAATCGATATTATGCTATAGTTAGATTCGATTAATTCCGTTGTAAATTAACACGGCGGGTAACGGGTATCGACGTGGACGCGGTCGCCATGGCAACGCGCCCCATACTTACAACTCACTAATTACGCCACACTGATTGCTTTTCACTTTTTTTGCCCCACGAGAGACAGACGCCACCCTCTCTATAGTTCGGTGGTATCGATTCAAACATGTGTCGATGTTGTTTTTGTAACTTTTATTATCTGCTTATATTATATTCTTTAGACTTTGAAGCAATTTTTCCATTTTTCTAATTGCATTTCTTAAAATAAAGTTGCAGAAATATTTACTTTATGCAATAATGCCATTTTTGTTCTTTTTGAGTGCTAAGATATTTTTCTTATTTCAACTGTCATATGGAAAAATATTTACCTACTTAGATATAAAACTCTCCGTTAGGTACTGAGTGACTGACAGACAATGCACAGACAAAAATTCTTCGTTTCTAGAAATTTTAAATTTGCAAGTGGTACCTGCGTTAAATAGTGTTTGTAAAACTAAGGTGCTAATAAAGGTAATTAAAAAAAATATTTTACTTATTTAAACCTCATAAATAATTATGATTAATTTCTATTAAGCAACTAATGATACTTAAATAATATACAACGAATAGACCTTTAACAAAAACACCACAATTAATAATATCAATCTTAAAAAAGTATAATATGATAAATACAAACAACTTCCACTTTAAAATTAATTTGTTAAATATTACATTTTTATACAAAAAAAAACTTTTTCTACATCCATGACGGTGCATCCTCTCCTACTGTGGCTAGTGACGTCACATGATCGATACTCGATAGGAAACGAGTCATTATACTGTTTTTATTCGTTACACTTATTAATCGAGTGATTAATTATGTTTTTTGTATCACGACGGGTGTTAGAAAATCGATATTTTTATCAAAATATTATTATTTATAAAAAAATGCTATGAAAAAATGGTGTGACGCTATAGAATATTAATTTTTACACTCTGATAGCAATTGGAAACGAAAATTTCTTAATGTTAATAGAATGTAACCTTAGGTTCCCATGTTCCGTCCGCCTATCTTGCATACGAGATATGTATGGAATACAGCGATTCTATGTAGGGAGCTGCTAAAAAGACAAAAAAAAACTGCGTTCTAAAATAATAATTAATTACTATTTCTTATCAAATAGGATATTTAATGAACTAAAAGGCTCGACAATTTAATGATATACAAAATTTTCTGTTGTGTATTTTTTTTATGTAAAGCATAAATAAATATAGTTATTTATAAAGTTAAAGTTAGTTGCTAGGTTTCACATCACGTTGCATAGGAAGGAAACACCTATAAATAAATGTACTTAGAAATAAGATTTGACACCCACAACTAACAGTTGACGTCTTAACGGACATAGAAAAAAAAATTCTCACTTTTACAAATCGTATTAAAGATTATCAATTATTGCGAACATACTCAGAATTACTAATAAACCAAAATATATACCAATTTTTTTGTACCAAATTGCATTGTTTTTCATATAAATTACTATTTTTATATAAAAAAACTTATACATTTTTTTAATTAAAAATCGAATCCACACCATCCACACATGCTTACATCACGCCATTGAACATAAAGGACAACCAGAATCGATTCGTAACTGGGCATTTCGCGTTGACCGTTGATCAGATAGCGCAGCCCTGACCTTGCCCAACACACGCGCCCTACGCACGCAACACTACACTAGGTGAATACGACACTGTGACGTAGTGAATAACTTTTAGTGTTGTTTAAGTATTTGTTTTTAAATTAAATTGTTGTTTTTTTAACTGAGAGGTAAGGAAAATAGTTTAGATTTAAACTAATATATATTTTTCTGGTTAGAAAACGGTTTACAAAATCTTATTAAATCGACGTTTAACTTTTTTGGTAATTTAAAACGCTTTAACCCACATTTTGCATGGAAGGCATAGAATATCTAGTTTAGTTTCACGCTGAATCCCGAACATGGCAGGGTAAAGTGTTAAGGCACTCCTTTCCCATTGAAACACTTCCGTTCTCCACTTTTCGCTGAATTCTCGAGACATTGCATATTCAATGGCGGAACTCAACACCGCGCTTTGCTTCGTTACCAGTGTGACATCAAACCCACAACCATCGCGCTTACACTTAGACACAACGCCACGACGGATCTAATTTCAATATCCATTTACAATCCTATTAAGTATAATAAACATTCGATCATAATAACGTAATTAGCATTTTCCATATTATACCTTTTTCTATGTCATGTGACGATAAAACTATTAGCGTATAAGTAATGTAATTAAATTAAATGTACAAAAGAATTCTTATTTGAAATTATCCATTATTACATGTGAAAGACATATAAAAATTAACTAATAAGTATAAGTAAAAGGAAATTGCAGAAACACCGTTCATACGAATAAAAAAGTCTTCAAGTTACCTAAACTACTTAGTGTGAACCGATTCTACAAACCACAATACTTCAAAGTTACCTCACTAACCCACTAAACAAGTTCCCTGCAACAATAATAAGGTAGAAATACAAATACAAGTAGGTACAACCCACTAGTCGCCAAGTTTCGCACTAATCCAGCATTCCACTAATATTGAGGATATAAGTCAAAAGTCAACATTAATAAAATCTGCTGGGCCGATTAACATTTCAAAAATCACGATGGCTACAAAACACGCGATGCCCTCCCTCCATCACAAAGGAAATAACTAAATCCCTTTAATATCGGTATCTACAAATATTATTGATTTAATTTTTCCTCGATACTCCTCATGCGGGCTGGTCTGTATGAATTAAAGTTACCAGCGACGTGTGTGTGCATTCGCAACACGTAATTAGTGAAATGGGGGTCGATATTATTAATGAGGGTTGGGGGGGGGTTGGTAAGACGGGGTTGATTGTTATCTAGTTCAAGCTTTTATGTTCTTTTCTATGGATCATCTATCTATCTATCTATCTATTGATTGTCTAGTCGATACGTTGGTCGCCGGTCTTTAATTATAGGGGCTAACAGGCTAACTGCCGCGAACACCTCGCTTGACACACTAATGGCGTCTATAGAGGGACGCTTATAATTTTCTATAATTATTCATTTGAACACGGCAAAGTTTCGACAGTTACGAGACGTATTAAGTTTTAATTTACCAGTCGTGTTTGTTATTACGGTATTGTCCTTGTCGTTTTTAATGTTTTATCTTTGTATTTTATCGTTATTATTGATTCTAATTTCGTAGTTGGTCATTATTTGTCTAATGACTCATTAGGAGTCATTGTTTGTAACATATGAAAGAAGAATTATTAAAATAACAGAAATTATTTTGTGGAAGCCCATTACTTTGCAGGATATTTAAAAAAGACAAAGCTACCATAATAAAACTATATATTAGACTTGTTGATATGATACCAACGAATGTAAGATTTTTTTCAAAGAAGACCACAAACGTAGGGTTAGAATTGAATATACTATGTATATTTATTCATACATATTTAATTCTTATTGGTCCCAACTTAAACCCCAAATGTTTAATTATTCAAAATCTCGTTAGCTGTTTCCATTAATTAAAAGGCGAAAGTCCTCAACAACTTTGACACCTTGACAAAATCACCGGTCAGCCGACACGTCTGATTTCAAACAAGACGCAACGCCACGTACTAAACTGACATGTGAATAGACCGCTGGTACTTCACTGATTAATAAGATGGGGTTGGAAGCAAGGGGTACCCGCCACCCCACGCCGGCTCCCTCGCGCCTTACCCACAAAACAAAAAAAAATGTGACTCATCAACGCACACCAAGACATAACTAACACTATCATATATAAAATCATAACGATATAAATACCATTTGTATATTTAAATTATCAACCTTATTATAATGGTAAAAGGTTCCTATTGGAGTAAGTCGGGAACTGGTGAGCCATTCTTAAGCAAAGTTAGGTCTCATATAATCGTTCATTATCGCACACATACGCAATCCACGTATTGTCCGCACACATGTAAACGTTAATTATATCGGAAAGTAGGGGGTAGGGGTTAGTTGATTTGATTAATTCTAGCTAGAAGAAATAGCCTTGTTTGGCATATCTAATGCCAACAAACGATAAAACTTACATATATTCCAATATGATTTATTAGCTTCATACTGTATAGCGAGGTAGGCAGAGGGAACCTAGAGTCAATACACTTCATTCCCCACTTTCAACCTAATTTTCGAGACATTGAGTGTTGGAATTCAACGCCGTAGCTCGTCTTGTTACCAAAGTGAGGAAATCAAAATAACTTATTTTCCCGCGTGGGAACCGAATCTACAACCGTCAGGTTCACAAATAGAAGCTGTGCCGCTACGCCATGGCAGCCCCGTTCCAATATGAATATTATTCTATTAAGTAATTAAAAATATTACGTATCTATCTAGAATCTAGATAAATGTACTTATAGATAATTTTAATACTCCATAATACTGTATGAATTTTAATTAGATTTGTATGCAATTAAAATATTAATATTAAATATTGAGATAATAATGCCGTATTTCGTCATATGTTCGTCACATTCGAGGGTTATAAGTAAAGAAAACCAAGTATTTTAAAGTGAGTATTGTACGAATTTGCTCGAGGAATCGAAAAGAAGCGTCTGGCTCTATTATACCTTGGGAAAAAAATAAACGGCACTTAAGCTTATGTTATATTACAGCCAAATAATACAAAAAAATCTTTACATAAATCTATAAGAATAACTATTATGTAAAAGCTATATCGCTGTAAAGTTTTTTTTTAATCAGTTCAGTAGTTTTTGTGTGAAAGTGAAACTAACATCCACTCTTACAATTTTTTACATTTATAATATTAGTAGGATATCTGTAACATATTAATATATAAAGTTTTGTAAAAATACGTTTATGTAAAAATTTACATAATGAAGTGATAATAAAGAAGATGAAATTGAGAAAATGAAGAAGATATACTATATAACTAGGTTTTACTAGTGGTTTTTCTTCTCTGGTGAAATGGAAATAATTAAGAGTAGTTACGCAACACGCAACGGAATGTTGAGCTCTCCTGTTGCAACATTTTTCATTGTACAAATACAAATACAATGTATGTATGTGATGTAATATGGACTTCCTCAAGAAATGGAATGGAATGAAATCAATTCAAACAATAATTTTTAAAGCAACCAAACAAACTCTTCAATTTTATAATATTAATAAAGTTATAATTAATATTTATGTAAGTTGTACCTCATAAGTCAATAACTATTTATATATAAATAAACCCATTCTAAGTATTTGCAATATTCATCCATAGGAAGTAATTTACAAGATATTGACAAATCACTTGAACGCACAACCAATACTGTATTACAATATGTATGAACCTATGAATAACTTGCTATTAAGTGTTTTTGTGGAAACGAGCTTTATATAAGAAAAGATGATAATTTTATATACATACGCGTGATAGATAGATCTACAAACTATGGGGTGAACAGAGAGAACGTTCACTTAGTTTTCTGTTTAATAATGTGCGAAGATCAACTTAAAATATTGTTTATATAATATATACAAGTAAGATATTAAATCAATGTGAATATAGATAAATATTAAATCAGTTATTAATGTTAATATATAAAGTAATACTTCTTAATCAAAAATCTCGCACACAGCAGAGAAACCTAGTGTTAAGACACTCTGTGTTTTGAGAATTAAAGTTAATAGGTATCTTACGAATGGGATCCCAGTCAACGGACATTCGCGTGTTTAATGTCGTTTGAAATTCTAAAAAAAGCTCCGGAAATATTTTATTATTGGCTGAACTTCATTCGACACTGATAAATTGCCGATTTTTTCGAACAATTTTATTTTTTGTCTCGAATTTAGAGCGACTTGCGGCGCATTCGCGATAAATACGCTTTTTTTTAATTGCATGTTCGCGGATTTTACTTAAATAGTGTTGACGTGTCAGGCGATCGCCGACTTAAAGTTTCTATTTAGTTTTGTCAAAATTTTCCTTTATAAATTCCCCAAATTTTCCAGACTTGCTATAAATTCTTTCAATATTGCCTTTTAACTCTATTTTGTTTGCAAAGAAAAGAGGGACAGAACAGGAATTTATTATACAATACTATTAAAATGTAATATATCTATGTATAAATGAATAATTTAGCCATCACACTTTAACCAAGTCTCCACCCTATTTTTTTGAAGCTTCCTTCTAAGAAGTGTCATCTGCATATGCAAAAATATTAGTCTCGTGCCGGACTTATGCAAATGTCATGCAATCCTTGACGCGTACTCGCTTTGTACGGAGTAAATTTGTGGCCCGTGCCGTTACCGAGGTGTCTAATATATGTAAATGGTATCTAAGACGATAGTCAATTTTATGTGACGCCAGTATGATAATTCGCACGTGGACTCTTCATATGCAAAGTAGTTAAGGCCTTTGCCCCTCTATTTTGTTACAAAATATAACATTTATTGAATTGAAATTGAATTAAAATTGAATATGTTTAGTTATTGATAATTCATTCGGTAAATAAAATATGAATTTGTTATTTAAGCTTAATAATTTCATATGTTTTTATTATAAACTAAATGTACATTGCAAAACGAACTTTTAAGATAAATAAAAATCCAATGAAATATTACTATCCTTTGCCAGGTGAAGTATTTCAGCATGACATACAGTCTCGTTCTACAAATGTTAACCTAAGTAACTATAGCTCTACGGGGGAAGGACCACCATCCCCACAATTGACACCCCGTACCTATCGATAGTTGCACTTCGATATTCTCGAATTTCATATGTGTATCTCTAATTTCAATAAAACCCTCCGCTACCTGCCGTCTCATTTCCATATCAATGTACGTCTCTGAAATTTCTTTTCTCTCGCTAAAGTATGCAAGGCCCGTGCTTCATATCATTACTGTAAGAGTTCCACCAAAATTGGATCACCCTGTAACGCTGTCATACCCTTTGTTAATAGTAACGGTTTCTTTTTCAATTCATACTTTTTGTAATGTGATATTCGCGTTGTTTTCACTAAGGGCTCGAGACTTTGGGAATTCAGTTACTTCTTTGATATTTACTTTTACAGAACAAAAATCAATTAAATCTTAATATTTGTACAAAAGAAAGATGCTCAACTAAATTGATTTAAAATCTTACCAAGATAGCGGATGTTCAAAGAAATCTCCAAAGCTAATAATTCGTAACAATTATCTGATAAGTATCATCACGTCTAGAAGTTCACCCTTCTTCTCATACGAACTCTGCGTTCAATAGTCATTCCGAAGCATCTCGTCTATTATTACGAACTTCCTCCAACCCTTTGGATGCGTCTACAATGCAAACCTTAAATTTATGCATGTAGTTAACAATAGCGTCATCGGTTGCATAATTTGATTATGAAACTTTTGTCGGCCGAGGGCAGGTATTGGATCGTAAAATTAAATTTAGACCTATAGCTGGTTAATTTTTGGAATATACGAACTTCTCGATGTCGAAGGGTCCCGACCGTGTATCATTCGTAACAAAGGCGTTCGATCAATTATTATTTCTACCTTTGATGAAATTTTTACTTGTTACTGTAACGGTTGTAGCATTGTCGCGCGTACGCTTAATGTCTTCTGTGAGAATTTGCATATATTGGTTATTGATTGTAAAAATATTCAAATACTCGTTTAAACCGTTCGATCTGTCCGTTACGGTACCCGTCATTTAGGTATAACAATAGACATTTGGTTTGCTAAATGATGTTCGGTACTATAATTTATGTTGGGATGCTAAATTATTTACTTGTTTTTTTTTTAATTTGTATTTTTGAATATAATATCATACTTTTTTGTGGAACTGACTATCTAAAGAGTAAGTTTCCCAGATTCCTGAAGCTAAAAAATATTTTCCTAATATTTTTCAATAATTTTTTCATTGACTTTTTATAACATTCTATGAAAAAAATATATCAAACAACGAGCTGTCACATCAACCACTGTCTAATATTCCCATTGCCAGAGTAAATTCTATAGTAAAGTTAGTTGCATCTTTCTAGACAATAGTCAGTCATTGCGATACGCGTATAGTGGACTATTTCCACGTCACGGCGGAGGGAACCTAATTGTGACGACGTGTTCGTTGGTTCCATTGCATGAGACCACGTCCTAGTTTTCCGACGGCGTTCGCGATATTTCTGAATGGCTTTGTTCTTGTTATTCAATGCTGTATAAAACAGGTAAATGTTTATCTTTTGTTAATAGGAAAGTTATATTAATTTTAAAAAATGTTTTTTGTTGACATATAGTGGTTTTGGGTTCGAATTTTTGTTTGGAGAAATGTATTTATTTGATACAAAAATCAGTTTTACTACCTTAAGTCAAGCCACTGATTCGTCTCTTCTATAAAAACATAATATAGAGAGCGCAAATATGTATAGCAATAAATAAAAAAATAATTTAAACCCAAATCTTTAACTTTACATAACTATATTATAGAAATGCAAATTTTATAGGATAAAAAAATATTCCTTTGCTTCCTACCCCGTAAAGGCTCGTGCTACAACTACCATAGTCAATTATAATTGTATGACAGCATCTAAGTATCTGATAGCTAACGTCATCTCATAGGCCCTAAGTACTTTGCATATGTTAAAAAGACGCGTGCGGCCAACACTCACTTCATTTACATATTGACATTTAATACGGCAAGTTATGTAAATTGTAACACTTCTATAAGTAGAATATATTGAAAGGAATAAAAGATGTTTTGGATGAAGTGTGAAATATATCACTTAGAAATTAAATTTAATTAATAAATGCTATTTTTTTGGGATAATATAAAGGTAAAATTATAATTACAATTGTAATCAATAAATAATATAAATTCAATCATGAACGACTTGTTTCCATAATTCATAGCAAATCTAAAAACAACGAACTAAATTTCACCAAGTAAAACAACAGAAAACGACGATGTCAAAAGTTAAACAACCTTCGTTTTCGAGTAGGGATTAAACCTAATGTGTATTTTTCACTTCAGGTTAATTACGAAGTTTTACTTAATTATTAAATAATATTAAAATTAATAGTGTTAGTATTGCTAATGCTATTATAAAAACAATAAATTGTTTCACACGTGTAAATGGCTTCTTATAATTTAAAAGAACATTAATTCCTTATTTATTATTATACTACAAATATAAACTACGAGTATGTATGTGCGTTACGGTTACTTAACTACTACGTTTAATATAGACTTCAATTTGCATATTTCACACTAACCCTCAATTTGTAGCCTGCTTATAGCAGGGAAGTCAGAGGGAACCTAGTTTTAAGATAATCTATTCCCTACGTAGTTTGTCTTGTTACCAGAGCGAAGAATTAAAAATATTTAATTCCATAAATAAATGGAAATCGAACCCACAAACGTCGCGCAGTCTTACTATAGCCAGATGCTGTGCCATAACAGTCTCATGAATATGAATATGATTTCTTTTCCATAGAAAAGTATTACATATATTTTGAAGTCTCTCTAGGTATGTCACGAAGGCTCGTGCGTAGAAAACATGCATTATTGATTATAACGATATGACGAAAGGGTCAGGATTTACATTTGACACCTATCAACGGACATAAATTAAGTGGGTGGCGTTAAGAGAAATTATTTTTTTTTTAAATAAAAAAAATATTTTTGCGTTAAAATAGATAAAATTTTACATTTTATCCTCCGAGGTGACAAGAGTTCATGATTTGCATAATTGTAGCGTTTTGTTCGTTATTTCCTGATTATTATATTATTAGTATGGATATTTTAATGGATTTTTAGAATAAATTAAGTTAAATAAAAAAATATAAAAATAATGTGAAACGTAATATTAATATTGTAAATTCTATTTCCTAGAAGTTAAATTAACTAACTAAGTAAAAAAAAACAAGATAAAAAAAGAAAAATGACTTAAAAATAATTATATTAAAGAAAACACAACACAACAAGAGTTCAATACGTCCGTACAAGTACATTCTTCCCACGTACAATGTTATACAATCGCAAAGCCACAAGCGACAATGTCTAAATATAATAAGAACTAGAACATGCAAGTGTAAATGAGCGACCGAAACCCTACCGTTGCAGGCGCAGGGCTGTAGGGCTTCCAATTACCTAGCCCAGTAATTAAATACGGTATAATTATTTAATGCAATCAACATTATTACATCTGTACTTATTCTGATATATATACTTAAGTATATACGAGTATAGCGTGACAAACGGGTTATATAAGGCTTTTATATGTCTATAAAATTAGCTATTATAGAGGCAACTGTGGTGCAGTGGTGGAGCGTGTGACTTTATAGGTGGTTGTGGTTTCAATCTCACTTAAGGAAATGGGTTCAAAGCGCGGTGTTGAAGTTGCAAAAGGTGAAAAAAGGGATTTTCCACTTTACGTCTTAGAGTAGACGTAAGCAAAGTCGGAGACAAAAACTAGCCAATATATAAAACAATATACCTATGCTATGTTTTTTTCAATTTAATTTTATATCTAAGACATTAAGGTTTTGCATACTTAAATAATTAAATGGCCGAAACGTGATCACGCTATAGCAAAAATTCTAATTTCACTGAACTGTTCTTTAATTATCATAATTTCCTTATAGAATTCATTCATCGGCAATTTAATGTCAAACAAATAAATAACTTGTTAATAAAGATAATGATATCCGCTGTTAATGTCCAAAGAAATTCGTATATGCATATTTCATTAATTTTATGGTAGGTATTTCACTTTCATTTGTAGATGTGCAGGTTCATCAATGGTTTTAGGGTTCCCTACCTCAAAAAGATTTTATCTTTTGAGGTACGGAACCTTACAAAATACAAGATTCGTTTTTGTTTACAGCAAAGAAAGTTTAACATAAAGACACAAATAGAATAAAACGTATAATTAAATGCCTCCAGAATTCGGCGGAAAATGGGGAACGGAGTGCCTTAACACTCAGGTTCCCTCTGCCCACCATGTAGTATGCGAGATATAAAGCTAAAAAAATGAGTAACTTAGTTAATTAATGAAACATACGCTAAATCGATATGCATAGTTCAGTCCGGGTCCGGCGTCGACGGTCAGCCACTTCCGGTTGCCTCTGTCGACCCATGTCAGTCATCGTCGCCTTTGTATTTCCATAATAATTGTCATGGCATTCAATTATTGGATAATAGATGAAGTTTAGAAACACCGAATAATCGATTTTTATAATCGATGTCGAAATTTATTGAAAATCTAAAAGAAATGGAGGATATTTACATTAATATTTATATAAAAATTTAGAATACAGCCAAGACATGATAGATACCTATGATATAATCTAATGTTAAAATACTTCCTTCATATTAAGACAATTTCGTTTCCCATTTTTCGCCGAACTCTTGACGTCTGCTTGTTGAATGGCGTAACTCAACACCGCCCTTGCCTCATTACTAGAGCAACAAAATGAAAATATTAAATAGTTTAATGGGAATGAAACCCACAAAATGTCGCATTTAGATTCGTATTCGTACTGGCCACAACTGGCCTCAAAAAAAATATTTAATATAAATTAAAACACGCAAATCCATTTGATCTCAGAGTTGTCTGTCCAACATTTACACTTATTGTGTTTCTTTTACGTTTCGTTGAAAAGCAATAAACACATCCAAATAGTATAAGTAAGAAATACTGAACCTGAGACCTTGCCATTATTTAATTTATAACAACCAAAGCGAGTCGACATTGTCGCTTAAAACGGTGTGAGTTTAAATAAAGCCTACGTAAATCTCTGCGTAGGAGTGTGTACACGTTCCTTTAGAAAACAATATTATTCTATTATATTATATTTCTATTTTACGATAGTCCACATCTTATATTGACACTTCTAATTGATATTATACGAATATATTATGGTAATTTAATAACAAATGTTACATTATAAATTTAGAGTTTCCATATTGAATCACAATAGATTTTTAATGGCGTCCAATATGTAAATATATGATAGGTGCGTTTTATTATTGAGAAATGTCACGAAAATATGCGATATTTAATAACTAAATTTGGAATAACCTAGGGTCAAGGAAAATTCTTTGGTTTTTGTGCATATAAATAAACTAGCATATAGCTAGATTAATTAAGCAAAGGTACATTCTATATCATTTATATAAACAAAAATGTAAAAATACCTTGCCTTAGAAAAATAGATAATTATAAGAAATAGATAAGCCGACTATTATTAGAAATAGATAAGAATTGATAAAGCTTTCGATTAAAAACCTCACTCAAATCGGTTCAGTCATTCAGGAGCTACGGTGCCAAAGACAGACATGTCAAACTTATAACACTGCTCTTTAAGCAACGGCGGTTAAAAAATATTCCATTATCCTCTTTTCACTCGAAATATTGCATTTTCAGTGGTAAACGGTCTTACCAGAGTACCGAAAATATTTAATTCAATTCTGTTAGGATCGAAGCCACGACCATTGCTTACAATCAAATACTATCACTGTGCCACTATAGCCTCAACTTAAGATATAACAATACAAAATAAAAATATAAATATTTCAACTGACATATCGCTAAAGACATAATTCACAGAACAAGTTTTAAATAATTATGTAGGAATTTTAATAAATACATTAACATAGATTGATTTTAAAATATTACTCTTATATAAGTAAATTTATGGTACATCTGACATCCTCTTTTTGTTTTAATTTACCTAAAGAGAACTGAATTAATTATTTAAAAATTTTATTTTCTCGCTGTTCTATGCTTACAAGAACAGCACGCGGCGTTAAGTTCCGCCACCCAACACGCAGTCTTAAAAAGTGGAAACAGTGTCTTACCACTAGGTTTCCTCTATCTTCTATTATAAATACGAGAAAAAAAAATGTTAATTTATGGCAGCAACAACATAATGATATTCCTCGTTTTGTTTTAATTTACCTAATACGTGTATAAGGACGACGAGGGTGGCTATCTCCAATCTTGACCGCTTCACGCGTCTCTGACATACGATACTTATCGCTTATATTGAAACACGTGTTTTTTTATAATCACCACTTTGTCTATGAAATTCAAGTGTTTAATTTTGATAGATCACCCTAAAGTGACAAGTATGTCATTTTTTTGACGCCAGTTATGTCGTTTTTAAGTATTTTCATTTAAATGATTAACAAGAAAAGGAAATAATAATTCATTATGATTCAATATTTTCTGCTATTAGCGTAAGATATGTGGTGTATAGTATATAAAAGTTAATAACAAAAATTAAACTAAAAAAAAGCTATAAAAACAAAGAAATATCCATTTGAAAAAAATTGTTAGCTACTTTTATATATTTAAATATAATAATATAAAATATTTTATTACAACAATAGATACTTAAACAATTCTCTTGGCAAGATTTTAACTTTCTCAAATCTCTATTATTATTAATATTACTTAACTACTAAATAACTTGGGCCTAACTTTTTTCAGAGATTTAATGTCAAGTAAAAGTAACATATATCCGCCTTATAGGAGGGTATACTGTAGACAATGATATAGCAGTCAAATAAAGTACGTATACGAGGTGCAAATGTCTTATTTATGGGTTATTGTATGTCGAACATACAGTTTTCACATGCTTAATATTTAGCCCTTCGCTACCTGAGACGTTACTGATTTGCGGTGCTTTATTGATTATATAGACTTCATAATTATAAATGTGATAGACATGGCTTTATAATTTAAATTTTCGTTGATATATATGAAAATAATTAATTATTAATTCTATATATAAATATATATTCAACTATCAAAAATTCTTTATTAATAGAAAATGAAACAATATACATTTATAGTTTACGTAACACATGTATTAAATAACTATTAAATTCTACAAAAATAAAAAAAAAAACAATAATAAAACGTATTATATTTACAAAATACAATTATTAAAAATATTAAAAAGGCATTGCAAGCACTCAACACACAGTGCCTCCAGAATTAAGAATGTCTTAACACTAGAACCCTTTCCCTCTGCCTGCAGTGCACCCTGCTATATGCGGGATACAGCGTGAAGCTGATTTATTTATTTATCAAAAAAAATACCAGCCAGCTCTACTCTTCACAACTCTATGGTCCTCGCGATTTTTACGGTTTCCATACGAGTAGGTAGTTTGCTATTTTAATACACATTTAGGATCATTTAACCCGTACAGGCATCTATACTATAGTGCCTCACGGGCTATATAACATATCAGATATGGTTATTTTATTTGATATAAGGGTGTGGGGTAGTGTCATAACATTTTGAATTCTATCATACATGGAGTTTAATATCTCTTTAATGTGTGAAACGATAAGGATTAGAACTTCGTGAAAGTTTTATGTGATTTTTACATTTCCATGTTCTCTAGGTAAAGTATCGAAAGCGAAAAATTGCAGATTTTTTTATCGCTCTTTTAAACTTCTAAGAAATGTGGACCTAATTATTTATTTCAAAATTTAATATAACTAGCTAGTATACAAAATGAAACGAGCGTTCTCTGAGGTCCCCTCTAGGAACAATGCGAAGCTAACAAAGGCATCATAGCACAGGGCACAAACGTGCAACTGTATACGTGGTGGTATTGGGTTAGATTCCCACTCGAGGAATGCAATATAGGATATTTTTATTTTTTTGCTATAGTAACGAGGCATAGCGTTAGCGTTGCGTTAGCCTTCCGCAGAAATGCGGGAACGTAGTGTCTTAATAGGGAAGGTAGTGTTTTAACACTTAGTTCATCCTACCTACCCTCCTATCTGTGGGATACAGCGTGAAGCTAAAAAATATTAAATTATATTTTAAAAAATCTCATAGTTATTTATAATACACAATTCACTAGTAACAATATATATATAAGTAAATAAATGGCATAGAAATATAAATATCTAGCTCCAGTTAACTAAAACGCAATTTTTCGAAGTTCAATATTTATCTTCTATTCTATACATTATTATAGTAAATAAGTATAAGGATTAAAATTCGTTTTGCAGGGGACCTCGAAACTAATACAAATATATCACTTTTCAATACACAAGTAAAATTTGGGGCTCTTTGTGGTACCAATAAATGGCGACTTCTGATTTCTCTCATCGATTCTCAAAGTTTTATAGATAGGTCTTTAAATTAAAATATATAATAAAAAAATACAAATACATTAATTAATAAAATAGCGATTGTAAGTTTGGTTTTCATACCATTTATATTTTATACCTATAGATAAAAAGAAATGTGTTCTGGGTAGACTCCGTGCGGCGTTTAATTGCGTCACCTATTTTGTAATATCTATTAAATTAAGAAGCAGAGTATGGATATTGCAGAAGATTTGGGGCCTTATAAAGAAATAATATTAAAAAGTTTGAGAAGCAACATCAAGTCATACATTGACGATCACCCAACGTATTATTCGCAAAATCTTTACGCTTAGTGAGCGCGGTTCAAAACACTTTCAGTTTATTAAAACCGTCTTACATCCGACGAAGATGTGAATATTGTAAATATGAGCACACAAATTCACTCTTTATTACTTCTTCTTTATGATACATAATCCCTTATATATACAAATATTTTCTTCAATATATTGTATTACTGTATTTTTTAATTCCGTTACAATATTTAACGGTATACCTTAATAAATATTTAAACTTTGTATTAGTCGAATATTTTTTTTCTACTTTATTTATTTTAGCCTTTTTCATTGCCCATTATATTAGTTACATGTACAATACAAATAATAATACAGAAATCGATTTTTTTTAATGATTTTAAATAAATAAACCCCTAAAAAGTTTCGGGTACAACTTTTTCAATGAAAGTTAAAAGAAAACATTTAAGGGCGCGACACACTAGAGCCGATAATTAAGGCGTATTCAAAGTTCGATCGGAAACTATAAATAATAGAAATCCGGATCGGACCGGATCTCCTTTGTGCAATTATAATAACTCCTGAATACTTCCCAACCCTTTCCAATCGATCAGATTGGTTTAATAACACGGTACCATTTTTCACCTTCCAGTTCCCCATCACAGGTAGACGTCAAAATAGAAAGTTTCTCATAGATTTAGAAAGCTTATTATTTAAGCTTTAATTAAAGTCGATTTTTTTAAGATGTTTATAATATAGATATACAGTTCATAATTATAAGGAAAATCAAAAAAAAAAGTGTTTTGAATAGTAGGTACCATATGTAGATTAGATTTTTTTTTCAAATATTTTGCAAATATATTATATAAAGTTGAACAATTACAATTGAGGTATTTTATTAGTATATATATTTTTATTAAAAAACACCCCTAACCTTACTTAGTTTTGTGCAGAATTAAAAACATCCAGTTTCAAATGTCAGCCTCAACATTCTAACGGTTTATGAAGCTTAAAGACGCTTTTATTTTTTAAAAGTACAAAGAAAAAAATAATCGACCTTAAAATTTCAAAGCGAAAAAAACTGTTACAATTAGACAGTTTTTGTACTTTGCTTTGAATTAAAG
The DNA here is from genome assembly GCA_036379175.1 of Heliconius cydno galanthus. NCBI lineage: Eukaryota > Metazoa > Arthropoda > Insecta > Lepidoptera > Nymphalidae > Heliconius > Heliconius cydno. The sequence goes on from JAKRZM010001319.1 coordinate 971,262, forward strand.
AGAAAAAAAAATCTTTAAGTGACAGAGAGAAATAAGGGACAATGAGTGACACGTCAGGTTGGGGTCGGCATTCCCTTCTGAGGTGTTGTGTATCAGACGAGGATTGCGATTTTGACGAAGGCCTTTGTCATTTTTTTATACCATAAAGCCGTATCATCTTGCATAAATTAACGGATGTCTAAGACATGAATATTCACATCTATTATTAAATTCGGTCTGATCGATGGTATTGTTTGATAGTCGACGTCGCTGTATGACGGCGACACCGAGCAAGGTGGTTCCCACCAGGTATTATTAAGGTTCCATTATAACATTACATCTGCTATATGTTTTCTTTTAATTTACTAACTGTATTTGTTAAATTTTGTTGGAGAACTTTTTTGGGATCTTCGTTGAGATGGAGTGAAGTGGATGCTATACTTGTCGTCAGCGTATATGTATTAGGTCCAAATTAACGAAAAGTCTTATACGAGGACTGTTTCAATCTATATCTTTACTAATATGATAAAGCTAAAGAGTTTGTTTAGTTGACAACTCAAACATTATTTGTATTGAAATGTCTATATACCTATCGATGGAAGAAATAAACCCACTCTACCCACGTTTAGAGTGATCTAACCACCACTCTTGACCATGTGAGCAAAGCCGCAGTTTAAAACTAATATAATTTGCCTAGGTATACCTAACTATTAAGTTTGAGACCTATAAATAATTGTAATTTTTTACAAAATCACTAAAATTATTTTTCTGCACAACTTATGCCATGAATACGATTCCTTTAAGAATAGAAAATAATGTCAATTCTATAGGAAACGAAATATATATAATGTTGCCAATATTTATTGCTCCCTATAGTCTAAGTGGACAAATTTACGACGCCCCGTACCTAATAAATCATTTTCCATAGCGACGTTTTAAATACATTTTTATAAGCGAGCCCGATTCACAATCTGGAACGAACTTACGTATGATTCTTTCCCTAGAAATAATAAGGTTCCATTTGGAACATTTTCCTTATGACAGTATAACATATTTGGCCCACCGTATAAGAAGTTCAAAATTTATAAGTAATTCGCGTATAAATCTTCGTAAGCAAGGGGGATTTTTTTCTAACTCCACTTCTATATAATGTAAAACGCTATTAACATCGTGTACCGATAATTGTCACACATATTTTAAAAATCCACCCTAAAATAGGCTTTCTTTGTGTTTATATGAATGATCTTTTACTTTTCTTTTAGATTTTTTCTAAATAGTTCAAAAATTAAAAGTATTTTGGGTCTGTGCACTTTTTTAATAAAATTATTTCTCTTTATTACAGAAGGNTGTATGAAACTTCGTTACTAATGACATTTGTCTTTGTCATTCGTTACTAAATGCTATGCAAATTTTGCATAGACGTCACTAGGACGTAGCCATGGAGACAGAAATTATTAATAACATGGTTCACGCGGGTGAAACCGCGAGCGGGCCGCTAGTAATTTATAAAATTAATAAAAGTAAGTAAGCAATAATTGAGAAGATTCGATTCCCACATTTTTTCATATCTTTTCAGCTTCACATTGTATCCAGCATAGGAGGGTAGATAGAGGGAAACTGGAAACCTAGTGTAACGACACTCCGTTCCCATTAAGACACTTCCCACAACCTATCGCGTTCACAACTGACTTATTTAATTAATGCTAGTCCAACATTCGCTTAAATAGACAAACAGTTGACAATCCTACAATTTGCACTAACACAAATAATAGATAATTTACCATAACTAGATAGTTGTAACAGACCACACATGTATGTATGTATGTATTACCTGCAACAGAACCTAAATTAGCGATCGTCAGTGCAACGCCTATTTAATACGAGACAAAGCACGGCCACGAAGCGTGAAGCTGGAGAGCCGCCCCGCCTCACTTCCCAGAGAAATCGTCTTCGTCTCTATTTACGCAACCACTATGCGTAATGACAATCGTTAGAGCTCTTCAACTGTAATTTGTAATTGAATTTGTATTGCAATGTAAAAGAAGTTTGTAATTTGTGTTGTAAATTATTGTATGGGATAGTGGGTTTGTTTGAGTTCTAATCGATGAATCGTAAGTTATGTAGTTTTAAAAGGCTGTCCTGGCGCAGAGGTACAAGCCAGTGACTAAAACTCGGTGATTGTTAGTTCGATTCGGAAATGATATATTTAATATTTTAATTTTTCTGATTTTGGTAACGAGGCAAAGCGGCTCAACACGTGAGGAAACGGAAGTGTCTTCATGGGAACGGAGTGTCTTAACAGTAGATTCCCAGATATAGCGTGATACAGAAAAAGTACAGAAATTACTTTATCAAATTCATTGTATTTTGCCCTTTTATTTTACTCCTTGGGTTTATTTCAATTCTTGGGTATCTAGGTTTATCAGAATAATGAGTTCATTTATTTCTTATTTGCCGTAGGATATCATTTAAATATATAAAAAAAAACTTCACGCTGTGCCTATCCAGCACACAGAAGGGTAGGCAGAGGGAACCTAGTGTTAAGACACTCTGTTCCCCACAGTCCGCCGAATTCTGGAAGCATAGCGTGTTGAATGGCGGAGCTCAACGCCGCGCTTCTCTTCGGCACCAGGGCGAAGAAATGAAAGTATTTCCTGAATATTTCATTTCCTCGACTGGAAATCGAACCCACAACCTCTGCGCTGGGACTGGTCTGCTATTGACTTTAGTTTACAATTATTATATTTTTCTTTAAAACATAATGTAAGCGCGAAATCGTGCCCAGCCGTCTGTTCAACGATTGATTATCGAAATTTAACGCAACGCGCACGCCCGTTACCTCTGATTGTCTCGTTATTTCACTGTAAGGAAATAGCTTTGTTCCTATTTATATGAAAATGACTCGTGTACACAAATTACCATAATAATGTTATTTAACTGTATATGTAACGTCTTTACTGTTAACAAGTTGGTACATAGAATATTTTCAAATTATAGAAAAATGTAATATACTAGTTCTAGCATGCGGCTTCGCTCTGTTGTTAAATGGATATCTTTAAGAGTTACACATACTCAATCGGAGATGATTTTTTTTTTTTAGAAAAATTAGTAGCGTTACATCAAAAAAAGTCTTTAGCTTTATAATAACAGTATAATAGGTTATTACTAAACAAACTGCACTTGATTTCGTTTTGTAATTGAGGCATTTTAATAAAAAAGAGTGTTTATAGCTAACACAAGAAAAAAATATTAAGTAAAATGAAATATTCATATACTTTGAAGACACAAAAAAGAAAACAATTATTTAATCATACCAAAAACAATTCCAACTAAAACATAGTATAACTAACGTTCATTAAAAGAAATTCCAATAACATTCCCAGCGAACAGACAAAAGGCGTACTGCCTTTTGCCGTAATATCCACTACAATCTATCACCTACGAGAAGCAGTTAGCTCTCTCTACATATAATTTAAAGCCATTAAAGACATCTGCAGACCCCAATGAGCTCAGCTTACTTAGGATGCGTAGCGTCCCTCTGGTGCCCTTTTTTTTGGGGTACGGGGGTGACTTTTTCGAGCAAGGGGTGAGCGCGTGGGGTGGCATGTTTATGAATGCTATGTTCTTGACTCATATACCTCGTTTTATGAAAATGTGTATGGAGTTGATGTTTTACTTGTTATTTTTTTTGTAATTTAAGTTTTTTAATTGAGTTTTATTACAATTTTTGGAAGATATTTTATAACATACAGGATACTGTATCAAAATCTTAATATTATTGATTATTTCAAAGTAATAATTAAGACTAAATTGATTATTTAATAATTAATTAAATTTTAAAGCAACTACCACATATAAAAACTAAGATATAAATAGAAAAAAAACATATATATATATAGAAGTGAAAATAGATCGTCAAGTAGGTATAGTGTTTAATCACACAGAACCCTGATTAAGGCGACCCTCGGCCATAAAAACATTATCGTCGATCCCTCCGTAAAAAACATAAAGAACAAATACAATGGATCTGATGCATCAGATATTGGCAGTTAGCAGCATCCATGCGTCTTTGCTGATTACATCTTATTGCACTAATATCGATATATTATGAAAAACGTGGAAATTCTTTAAAGGCTTAGTATATACAGTTTAAAGAGTATTTTTTATGGTTTACGTGTTGAATGTAAGATAGACTTTGTTTTATAAGAATTTACTATTATTTTAAGCATGCATCGTGGCGCAGTTCAACAACGATGGTAGTGAGTTTGATTCCCACTCGGGCAATAATATGAGTGGTAGAACTCAACTTAACCCTTTTTACAAGGTTTTATTTCACTTGGCACGTTGGTATTTGTGTTAGTGTATGTGAAATCTTTTAAGCTCAATTTAACCCACTTCCCAGTATCCGGTTGAACTAAAACTTCATTATCAAGTTCCGTTCTGATGACAATGAAATTATATAAATACTATATTTTTTAAATCCAAAATAGGCGCCGCAAGAAAATGGTGAACTACTTGCTATCTTTTTGAAGAACTCACCTAATATGGATATGAAATGAAAGTGCTTAATAAAATTCAATACACGAAGAAAAAAAACGTGAGAGCTTGTTTTTAAAAGTTTTTTTAATTATATTTTATTATATCTGGAAATCTATAAGTATCTTTATATATATTCTCAAGTTTAGTTGGAAAGTGAAGAATGCAGTGTCTCAACACTAGTTACTCTCTCTACCTGTCTTTTGTGGGATAGAACGGAGCTTTAAGCTGTATATACATTCAGACCAAGGCCGTCGTGGTGCAGAGACTCAAGTGTAAGGTTGTAAACGTGACAGTTTTGGGCTCGATTTTCGATTCCCCAAGAGAATTAAATATTATGATTTCCTCGCTTTAGCAACGAGGCAAAGTATAGCATTAAGTTCCACCACTTAACACGCAATGCGTCGACAATTCTGATTTCAATTCGAAAATGACGAACAGAAACCTGAACAGCGTAAAGTTAAAAAAAACATACATATACTTATTGTATGTAGAAGTGTGTTAATATTTGTATAAACATATCGACTTCTGTGTACCTAGAAATTGTATTAGATGGAAAGATAAGAATATTGCAATATAAAATAAATAAATAATAGGTCAAATAAAAATAATTTATAATTTAAACATTTATACCAATTTTCTTTTCATATAGGCTGTCTATATAAAAACTTACATAAATATAATACAAAAATAGTAAATACATAAATAGAATTATTTCTTTTAATTCTATAATTATACTTCAAGCGCAGGTGTAGTACCCACGTACGTACATATCGTTCTGCAATTAATTATGTCTAGGTCGATATTTTAAGGCCAGTTGTGGCGTAGAGACTACAAGTGTGCCACTTTAAACGCACACAGGTTGTGAGTTCGATTCCAAATCGATTAAATGAAATCTTTAATGTTTTCATCGTTTCGCTCTGCGTTGAGTTCCGCCACTCAATATGTAATGCACGCAGAATTTGGCGGAAAGTAGAGAGCGGAGTGTCTTAACAGTAGGCTTCTTCTGCTTATCATGCAAAATGCGGGATCAAACGTGAAGATGAAAAAAATAATAACACCTTTTTGGAGGTCTTAATAAATCGTCTACCAAATATTACCCAATTCCAACACGTCTTACATATAAATAGTATGTTAAATTTATAACCTCCTATTTTGAAGTCAGTTAAAAATAATATGGAGAAAATAAAATATATTAATTAATTAACTTTTATGCACAAGAGCTAAATAAATTTCGCATCATCAGATCTATTACAATGACAGTTTTCAATTATGAAGTCGTTAGAGTTTATTAGCTACTAATAATGACTCAACTTTATGGCTTCAGTTCATTGGAGGCTAATAGATATTTATATATTAAAGTTAAATTAATATTCTTTGAAATACGTTATATCAATCTAAAAGATATTTAGGTTATACCCCAGTGGTATAGTGTGTGTTTGTAAACACGACAGTTGTCAGTTCAATTCGTTTTGAATTGATTGAATATATTCAATTGATTTAACTATTTCTATTTTAGCAATATATAAGAGTATGGCGGAAAGTAGAATGTAAAGTGTTTTAGTATTACATTTTCCTTGCCTATTTGCCCCGATGTTAGAACATATTATAAAACTGAATATTTTAAAAAGATGTCGTGATTTCTTTTTTTATCTATTTCTTTTGTTGATTTTATTAATTTAGCTGCACGTTGTACGTATTTCGGATATAGCAGGGTAGGCAGAGATAACCTAGTGTTAAGCGGTCTTGCTATATCACGATGGACGGAAATATCTTACAAAATAGATACCTAAGAAAATAAAGAGATATTTTTGGAGGTAAAACGTAAACTTCACAATTCCTAATTTATTATTTCATATAAATCTTTCTTTACACCTACAATTATTCGTCAACAATTGGGTATCAACATTAAAATAGCTAAATTAATTACTTTCAACTATTTTTTTATTATTTATTAGTGTAAATTCCAGATTTTATTGTAGAATACCGTTTGTAACTGTCTTGTTATTGTCCTTTCGTTATAATTTATTCATTTTGTATCGAAATAAGTTAGATTTAATGTCGATAATAAAATCAGCTTTAAGTAATAGAATACTATTACCATAAAAAATGTACGTCACTTTGCTGTCTTTAAATAACAACGTTGAAATAGTTTTCGTTATTATGTCCCTATATTTTGCTATAATAAATTAGATATACATTACCTACATTTTTTTTCAAATTTACTCATTTTACGTATATTTTGGGGTAGAAGAAGAGAATCTATGGATAATTTACACTTTTCTTTCACTGGAATAGTGACTGTTAAAGATTATAATGAACATTACGATATCATATAAACATAGATTTATATGAAACATAGAATTTTCACTTCAATTACAAAGACGGCCAGCAAACATGAATAGCCTCAGGGGTGAAATCTCAAAGCACCGAGAAAAACAGTCGGGGCCACATTTCTGGCGATATGCTTAATGCACCCCCACACAAATTATCGATTAGGCACTTTTTTATGCAAGGGAGTGCGTGGGGGTTAGAGCGAGTGGGGGTTGGGGCGAGTGGCTGAAACAAAAAACACGCAGAGTGAAATAAAAAGTTTAAACAAGTAATGCAAGTAGCCCTCAAGATGTGGAAAATCAATAGTTGAGACCGACGATGCAAATCTTGTGCAGATGCAGAATTTATAAAGAGATTCTACTGCTTTATTTGGAACTAACTCGTATTGTAGTCTTTTGGAAATTTTTACTTTGTTTTGTATTTGCATGTTCATTTTGTTGGAATAAACATATGGGTTTAGTAGTTTTACTTTACCTAAATTATGAAAATATTACGTTTTAATATACAGAAATGATTCAAATTTAAATGCCAAGTTTTAGCTCATTAATATTCTAAGATATGAAATAAATCTATCAAAACTGTTTATTTATGTATAAGTGGATTTAAATGTTTTTCTTGAAAATTGTGTATAAAAAACAAATGAAAAAATAAGATATACCGAAACGTTAATATCGTCGCGTAGCCACCATCAATCACGAAATATATAAATGAGTACTCGAGACACATCAGTACTCGGCCCAATTAAAGGCCCCCGGTCTCAGATGTGCACTCCTCTTGATCGTTCGAGCGTCATCTTTAAATTTCCGTCGTTAAGATTTAATTTTTATCAAGGCCCTCCCGAAGCGGGAACCTGTCGCGCCAAATATTTTCCTCCGTAGTTTTTTCCTTCGATGGCACTTACTCCTCCCCTCGTACGCATTTTTTTTATCATTAAAACTCGGAGGGTCGGCGAACCCGCGTTGCCAGCTCGCGCTGTCATAACAAAACACAATCATACAACCGCTACCCAGATATTGCTACGTCGCGTTAATTTTTCAAACTGACGTCTGTTTATTTCCACATTTATGCCAAAAATTTTATGGTCAATTTATTTTATATCTTAAAAATGGACTTTAAAATAATTTTACTGTTCAATGCATTTTTTATTTATTTTTATTTTTTTTTAAATTCACATCAAATTTATAATTTACAGCTCATTGCGTGAGCTACAGTTGCGCGCGTAAGAGGCAAGCATCAACAAGGTCGAGCAAAACATTTGTTAAGAAGCAACGATGTGTCGAGCACGTTTCTTCTATAAGCTCCCGAATTTGCTCCGCTTGGAACCACTTATCACTCCCCCGTCCGAGCCCGACCACTAATTGCGTCCGTTAATTAGGAAACGTCATGAGTGTTTACCGAGAGAGAGAGAGAGCTAAGTGTGAAGTTCTGCCCTCGCTAATGCTGGCGTGAAATTACTTCCGTCCGAGATGAAACTTTTTGAGAAAATCAACTTGCCGGGATTAATTAGCTGATGGGCGGGATTAGACACTGCGTCTGCGGTCTAATAACATTATGGAAGTTTTGTTCTCTTGAGTTTCCAACTTTACTTACCTTAATTTGACTGGCGCCTGTTTAGTACTTACGTCTGCTGGACAAACAGATATAGTGGCTAACGTTAATCGAGGGCCATATTTGGTTTTGCTAATATGAAAGTATACCTAATTCCTACAAAACATTTCTAAAAGTAATTTTGTTACAAATGGTTAATAAATTCTATTCAGTAGGCCAGGGCGGTCGCTTAAATAGAAACACAAATAAAGACAGCACGAAGGAAATGGATCGTGGAGGTGTGTCGTGGTAATTAACACATAGAGACTCAATTATACCCGTATCGGAGCGGAGTGTAATGTTTCATTTTCGCACCGTTTATTGGCTTGTGCCCTTAAATTGACATTATTACTATATAAAAAAGTATTTTCAATAGTTATATATTGATAGCAAAAAATATTCATCAGTTATGAAAGTAAATTTTCAGCTTAATTAAGAATTCATTGGTGTCCATCGAGACTGACAGAAAAACAGCGTCCATAGTCTTGTCTTATTAACATTCCGCCCCCTTGCGTTTTCCGATGAGTAATTGCTTTCTTAATTCGCGTCATCCATCCTCAAAATAGGGCAATTTTTCATTCGGCTACACGAGACTTATATGGACGTAATGGCTATGAAAAAACACTTTCTACAAACTTATAAAATATATATGGTTCCGTGGGGTTCCATCCATCCATACTTATGTTTAATTACTTCAAGGAGCGAGTTTGCCAGGCATTTCACAGCAGTTTTGGTGTCGTTTAAAAAGTGAAGTAAATTTTACAACTTATAATAATGGTTGTAAGCTTAGCGGAGGCCGAGGTTTAACAACGAGAAGTCGTTAGTCGTTGTTTGCGGACCGATGGCTTTCTTTCCCTTCCTAGGCCTTAATTTATTCCCCAAAAATATAAAAGGATTCAGGGGAGACGGTGAGCGTCGTTAGCGATATTGTAATTTTATTATTTGTGTTTTTTTCGAATACTTTTAATCACTAGGGCTCAATTCAATGGGCGGTAGGGGAGCAAATCAGATTTCAATTTCAATTAGCGAAGGTTCTAGAATGATCCAAATCAAGAGAATGAGTATAGATGAGTTTGGTGGTTAATATAAATGAGATATTTAAGTGTGATGCTCAATCAAGGCTTTTGTTCTCAAGAAAAGAAATTTTGATTAGACCGCAAAGCTCAGAAATGCTAGTAATATAATAATGATAATAGAAATTTTAGCAAAATTTCTTTTAGTATTTTTATTTAATATTACAAGTATTTATTACTTTAGTAAGACAAGGATGTACCTACAAATGTAGATACGTGGAAATGCCGTAATATACGGACAATTAAAGAACGATAGCACGCCACCAACAAATAATTCATTACTGCTGCCACAGTACAATCACTTTGACTGTCATATGTCGTTTAAATGGGAGTAATTACTATATGAATCAACTGAAAGGTTAGAAATAATTGGATAATGGCCGGTTATGCACTTAACTGACGTGTGTGCGCGTACCTACTTGGTGTCCTAGGTTATAAAAAATGAAAATCGAAAGTACGACCCTAACTAAACAGAGTTATCGATAAACGCTGTCAACATTTTTAATTTCACTGACACACAAGCAAATGATAATATTATTCAAATTAATTAACGAGAATCGATAAAACTGATTCGATAAAGCGATACAATGTTCGAGTTAAAAAATTAAAATAATTACGAACAATTTAAAAACCCCGCACAAACAAATTACAAATCGTCTTAAAAATGTTTTACAAAATTCAATTTGTCCCAATCGTCGACACGAACCAATTAGAGAGCCGGACGTCAAGGAAGCCGCAATTAAAAGGAATCCTCGAATATCTTCCGACTTAATGACTTCTTTGCTTGTTAATTCCTTGTCGCGAAGGAAAAAACCCGAGTCGGATTAATTCCAAGTGCGAGTCGATTGTTTGCATAAGCCGACGGGGAAGCATCACCTCTTCGCCACCGGCTTAAAAAAATAATTAAAATTCGTAATCACTCTTGACTCGCCCCACGGGGACTCCCCCCGTCTTGCAAAATAAAATCACGATTTAAGAAACTCCAACTGTACGCCGGTTTTACATTATAAAAATGACTTTATCACGACCGACGTCACTCCGCGACAGCACTAGGGATGTTTATAGACGCCTTAAAACTCTACATGCACGCGAGTTTGGAAGTAAAGTAAGTTTGGTAAGTCTTCGTTACGGTTGCCCACAAAATATGAAGGAGGATGGTCTGCTCGCATGTTCATCGGTAGTTGAGCCCTCTTAACAACATATTTGGGCACATTTCGATTACCATAAAGCGCTCGATGTTATGTATATATATATATAATATGTATGTACGTGCATTTATTGTTTTGGCATGGAATGGCTTAAAGTTCATACGTGTATGGTTATTATAATACATCTTTTATCGGCGAGACTTTAAATTTATCGTATTTGGTTGGCAGTCACGATAATCGTATAGCAGCCTGCATTTGCAAACTTAATTTATTATTCTTACTCTAATTCCTTCTATTGCAAATACTTTATAAATAATATGATTTTTATTAAGTCGTGTGAATATTTAACTTAGAAATTATTTTACTACATTTAAAATTTTGCTAAAGTGTTTCAATTTTGAAATTATTTGGTATTAGCAGTTATTTTAAATTTAGCAGAGAGTCTATATGTAGAGCGATTCAATAGAATGTAAAACACCCAACAATGGACAGACATTTCCTTGCTTCATTCAAAAGAATTCGGGCTTATCACGGCCTTAAATTAATAAGCATTCAAGTTGAGCCAAGTAAAAATGAATAAGGCTCGTAACACCGAACAATGCCTTAATAAGGATGGTGCATTTCGTCCCTGAGAGCTCGCTTGCAAAACAACAATAATTCATCTCTCCGTGAAAAGATTTTCAGCGTTATTCCACTTGAAATTATTATATTTTTTTTCTTGTCCTCGTCTTGCTATTGTCTCGCTAGGTAAGTAATGAAAGGAATTGGGGATCTTGGCTCGGACGGAGGGACGCCAAGATTTGCGTGGCCGCGCGCCGTCTAATGCGGAGTAATGAGACCGCTTTAAGAGAATATTCCGCTCGGTGGATTTATTAGATGCCACCAAGTGGATTAAGTACACTGAATATTAATATGTTTACATAAAAATAATATATATAATATTATATGTTAATACGAGTACATATAAAATTTTATCAAAAATTAAACCTATTAAAAAACATACATCCCTGTCACAGAAAACTATCGATGCCCGTCCATCGCGTAAATTGCAATAATCTGACATAGGACGTCCCAACTCAAACATTGTATTATATAAGTAGATATATATTTACATACCCCAAGAGCGGTTTTCCTTACTTTTTACTTTCGTTTCTCCTTATCCTACTCTTATACTTACGTATAGGGTTTTTAATCTCGTTGCAAGAACACGTGGGCACCCTAGTGTTTACCTTCTAAAATAGTTTAACGGGAACAATTTACATATTATTATGCTTATGCCCCGACCGTCCTTCGTTGCTTGTTAGCTTGCTCTTTCTCATTTTGCCAATTCTTTTACTCTACCGATATTTACTATTTTTTAGTAGTAAAAAGTTTATGTGGAGATTGAAATTGCTTGTGAAATACACTATTATGTTGTTAGTAGATAATTTCAGTCATAATATTTTAATTCAATAAATATTTTTAAAAACCCAACCCCCATTTCAAGTCCACGTGGTATAAGGTTTTATTTTTATAATGTCCAACCCTTTTATTTTAAAAAGTAGTAAGTTTATTTTAGAAACAAATTGTGTCTGCTTCACTTCCAATATAAATATTATTAGCAATTTACAAAATCCAAATAACTATATTACCTGTAGCAAAAAAAATTATAAAGAAATTATACATTGCATAAAATTCCAACGTTAGCCCTGGTCCTATGTAAACAAGTGTTCTACAAAGATATGGGCAGGTTAGAGACGTGGGCCTAATCGATATCCTTATAATGATTGCCGGAGGAACTCGCATACGAAATAAGGAGGGCTTGACGTCGAAGGTGTCCGCAGGGGAGGGGCGGAGGGAGAGATATGAGACGATTTAGATTTTTTCCCTCTTTTATTCTTTCGTTTTTTAGGGGGAGCCCCCTCGAAAAGGGTGAGGAATTTAAGACAGAGCAATCGATTTTTCGTATGCATTGGTATTCTCGTAATGTCTTACTTGAGATTAGAGTTATGCTTTTTATGTCTCTCTTGCACGGTCAGTTGGGGAGTTTAGGCAAATGTGATTACGGTACGCTGATGTACGGTGCGGCTTGTTTTTACATTAGCCTGTAACGTTGTTTATGCTAAAATTATAATAACTTTTATAAGAAATTATTATTTATAATAATAACATATAAAACAAATGTATAGCCAAAAATACTATTATCTATCTTAAATTCATTCATTGAGACTAGTCGAGGCGAAAGGGCAATGCATGCGACTGTAAAGACAACAGGCTGTGGGTTCGATTCCCACTCGAGGAAATTAAATACGTAATATTTTCATGTTCCTCGTTCTACTAACGAGACAAAGAACGACGTAAAATTTTCGCTGCCTCTAGAATTCGGTGGAATGTGGGAAACGGAAAGGTTTAAATGGGAATGAAGTATCTAGTAGAAGCACTAGGTCCCCAGGTTGCCTCTGCCTTCCCTACTATGAGAGGGATACAACGAGAACCAAAAGAAAACTTAAACTTACATATGTGCCATTTTTAACCCGATCCGCAGATACATATTTAATCATCGTTCACAACAAAATAATAAAGAATATTTTCGTTCATTAATAGATTACCGACCGAGCACAAAAGGCAAGGCGTGAGCCGCAAAGGGACTAAAAGCCTTTCGGCCCACAAAAAAGTCTCAATTAAAAACCCGACGGAAGCTTTTAGAAGGTAATCCTTCAAATTGTTTCCAACGCCCCCTCATTAGCACCAGCCAAGCAGGCAAGTGTTAAAAAATAAACTTTTTAATCTTTATTACGAGACGACCACGCTAAACGGGTTAAATTATTATAGAACAATCGGTGTCTCGCTTTTTTTTATTATTTCACCCTTCCTGATATAATTTATCTGTGGCTGGCGTTTTCTTTGAAATATTTATTTTTATAATCTATGTTTACTTATTTGGGGGATGTGATGGGGGTGGTCTTTGATGAGATTTATCATTAATATTCTTTTGCGTTTTTTTGTTGAGAGGTGTCTGTTTAGAGATTCTAAATGAGCACGGATAGCAGGTAGTCTGGATAATTAATAACCAACTAATGAATTAAAGGTAAAGATTTGTATTTGTTTCTATTAGAACAGACTTAATATAATATATGAAAAATAGTACTTAAGAACAAGCATAATAATGTTATATTTTTTAATACAAAGCAGTATTGCTATGTATAGGAGGTCAAGAAATGAAGAGTATCGAGAAATAATAAATTTGAAACACTTCTATCATGATTATAGTCAGACGCTATATCACTATGCCACGATGTCTTAATATAATATAATTATACACATTATGTCAACGGGATTATTTACTTCACGCTGTATCCCGCACAAAGCAGGCTAGGCAAAGGCCCTACGAACTCACTGGTAAGACACTCCGTTTCTTACTTTCCGCTGAATTCTAGAGGCATTCCTTGTTGAGGTACCAGAGCGAGCTAATTAAAATATTATATTTTTTTCCCAAGCGGTAATCAAACCCACAACCGTCTAATGCACGCTTGTGCCCCTTTGCACAAATTAAGTATCTATTAACATTTTTACAAAAAAACTATATGTTTACACTTGTAGGTAAAAAAAAACACAAAATGGAACAACTAATCCGAGTCGAACAAACTTCGTTAATTACGCGAATAAATCCAAACAATTCGCGGGCCAACTCCGTTGTAAACAAAAACGAACGAATTAAAAAGAAAAAAAACGCCGACAGATGGAGAATAAAAAAAAACATTTCCTTGACAAGTTTTATTTACCACTAACATTGTTACCGATTTAGACGAGGGCGGGCGATGAAGAAGTTTTTAGTCATTAATATCGTTAATTAATTCAAATGAAACCGCGAGAAAAACATTGGGATTTCCCGCATCACTTTTTTTGTGAAGAAAAAGAAAGTTAAGGCCGCAAACGAACTTAAGACAGTATCGTCTTGTCGTTTGTTTTTCAACTTAATTTTGAATATGTAAATACTGAGACTTGATAAAGTTAAATGTAGAAACAAATAACACTACTTATTTTATTCATTTTAAGTAAAATTTTAAATATTATTATATCTAACATAATAATTTAATGTATTTTTTACAATATTATAACCTAACCCTTAGTTATATTATATAATTATTTACGAAAGTATAAGTAATTTCAATACATATTTAGAATCCACCATTGCGTGTTGAGTGGCGAAACTCAACGCCGCGCTTTGCCACAACATCAAAGCCAAGAAAACAAAATAGAAAATTAAATAAATATTTATTTCATTTCCTCTAGTCGAACCTGCCACCAGTCGCTTTTACAGTCACACCCTTGTGTGGCCTAGAGCAGGGGGCTCTAGCATCCATAGAATACATCCATAGAATTTTCCATAGAATCTAAATGTCCAAGTAAATGTTAAGCATTTTTATGGAATAAAGATATTTTGACTTTGATTTTGACTTTGAATATTATGTTTTATTAAAAAAAAAGTTTGTCTATAGCCAGCCTTACTTCTCTACTATCATTTATCTAAAACCGTACGTTTTTGCATAAAAAGAGAAATCACAAACCAAAAACAAAGTATTTAATAAATGAAACAGCATTAACTAAATATAATTAATACTGTCTTGTTCTGGGACTTTAGTACCCCATTTGATATCATTGTTCAAGGGTCGCTGGGGGGAGTAGCCGTACTTTATAATGGTGTGATAATTAAGACGACGGCCAATCTTACTTTGATAAACAGTTTTATTTTAATTTCTTTCAGCGAAGGCCGATCTGGTAGCAATAGCGTCTATTTTACACAAGGGTTGTCAATTCAAATTTAAATTACAGAAAGTAGAGGAATTATAAGATAAACAAAGCAATGTGTTTAATTTTGCTAAGACCTTAACATGTTCCAATAATGCGGGTTGTCCGTCGTAGTGCAGGAGCACAAGCGTGTAAAAGCGACAGCTTGTGGGTTCGATTCCCACTCGAAGAAATTAAATATTTAATACTTTCATTTCTTCGCTCTGGTATCGGGGAAAAGCGCAGCGTTNAATATTTCAAGCACGTCTAAAATGTATAGTGCCCAATTGGACGGGCATTGGTTGGGTTGAAAATTTTATTCGGACTCGATTTATCATACAGTAAAGATATTATATTATTTTTAATACCAACACTGTGGATCCCGCATATAGCAGGGTAAACTTCACCTAGTGTTAAGACACTCTTTTTCCTACTATACGCCAATTTTCGGAACATTGCGTTGGTAAAACTCTACGCTGCGTTGTCCTGTTACTAGAGCGAGGAAATTAAAATAATTTATTTTTTCGAGTGAAAAAATATGATTGTGATGGTTGTGGGGGTTTGATTCTCACCGAGGGATTGTTTATGTCTCTTTGCCTTTCTTTCAAAATTAGATGGAAAGAGGAGAATTGAGTGTGTAAAACATTAGGTTTAGAGTGCCAACACTACGCTTTACCCCGAAACTCGGATAGGTAATATAATTATTGCCTTTATGTTTTTTTTATTTATAAAAAATAATATTAATGTTAATAGCTTTACGGTGTATTCCATATAACAGAGTAGACAGTGAATACTGAATTCTAAGACACTCCGTTCTCCACCCAATTTTCGAGATATTGTGTATTGAGAAGAGGAATTCAACGTTCAGCTTTCTCTTGCACCAGAGCTAATATGAAAAAAATAAACATTTTGCCGAGTGGGAATTGAACCCACCGCAGTCATGTTTTCAGTAAGGCGCTGTGTCGCCCACGACTTCCTCAAATAAACAATTTTAAAATGGAAAATGTATAATAATCATATAATTGCTAGGTGATGATAAATTCGTAGGTGGCATGACTGGGGCTATTAGTCGAGGCTCGAGACCGCGCCCTCGTACGCCTGGAAATTATTTCATTTTAATTTACATTCGAATATACAGTCTCCAGTAATCTGTTATATATATATATGTGTGTATATATATATATATGTGTGTATATATATATATATATATGTATATATATTTATATATATTATAAAGAAAATATGTTTGTGACGTTAAAATGACGNTTGCTTCAATAACAGAGGGAAGAAAGGAAAATAGTAACTAATTAATTTCCTCGAGCGGGAATAGAACCCAAAACCTGTCATACTTACAATCACACGCTTGCAACTGGCCTAAATATATTAAAGTTGTAAATACACATAGACACCGCCTTACATCGTATACCAACGTTCGCGGAAAGCTTATACTTAATCAATCCAGCACTAATGAGCGCAATATGAATCGCACTTCTTAATCCCCTGGAAGGTCCGCAATAAATAAAGGTATAAGAGCACGAGCCATATTTCTCGATTAAGTGCGAAAGTGCACATTCAATACACGAACTACAAGGCAATACACGAACAACACCGCCGGCAAAGGTTGTTAACATTTCATCGGTCGACGGCAATGACATTGGTCAGAGTGGGGGCTTACGTAAGAAGCGATCTATAGCTGGTGTTAAATTGTAATCGTGTGTGCAAACATTCGTTACGGTTTATATTGTGCTGTGCATACTGTGCATACTGTGCATTGCGCAGTGCACAGGTAGGCGTCGTTATGCACAGATTGGTCACGCAAATCCAGATGTCGACGCAATTATAATCACCACGTTACGGCGCTCGCAATTCTGAAGTAATCAAACTTGGACCATCCGTTTGTAAATACTAAACTATACTTAGGCCAGTTGTGGCATTAGTTGTGAGTTCAATTCTCACTCAAATAAATGAAATATTTAATTATAAATTTGATTTGTTTATACTGGTGTTGAGAAAAACCTCCAGAATTCAGTGCTAAATTAAGAAAAGAGAGTCCTAACACTATGTTACCACTGCCTACCCTGCAGTGTGCAGGATACAGCGTGAAGCTTAATAACATGTCATACTATGCTATACCGCAGATGAAGTGAAATTATGTTTAGTACGTCAGCGAATGGCATTGTTTGAGTGAAAGCTGTCTCTATATCAAATGTCCACTTCTTGTTATCTTTCCAATGCTAATTTATTTAAATGTCCAAAATGTATGTATACGAGGCTTATATTGGTTGGGTGACAAATTAACGCTTTGGAAATTTATATTCTTTTTATTTAAAATATTTTATTTAATAATTATAAAATATATTAACTCAATGCCACACCTAATGTATCATCGGACTAAACAAAAATAGATCAAACTCTAAAAATACGTTCATTGTTGACACTCCATCACCATAATCCATAGGAAAGCTTCTTACCATAAATAATACGTGTAGTGCTAACTATAATAGCGATGTGCGTAGGCGCAGGCCCCGGATCGACAGGCCAGCTCTGATTGTAAATCAGATGCTATACCGTAGATTCTACCTAGCAACAGTTCAAATAAATATCTATTGTTTAGATTAAATTATAATCTAGATAATAAATTTATCATCTTCTCACATTTTACATACGAAATCTATTAAATATGCTATTTTGAATTAATTATTGTATTGAAACATAAAATAGATGAATACGATAAGATACATATCTATTATATTGTCAAACAAATGCCAATAGCTATCAATTTTTATGACTATAATATAATATAATAAAATATAAATTTTCTATAATATAATATAATGCTTAGAATTTGGTTAAATATTGTATTTAAATAGTTCGAATGGTCAGCTAACCTGAGTGATGTTCGGACACGACCGTACCGTGGTCGCATAAATACCTGTGATTCATGCAGTTGTACGATGCTAACCTTAGTCTCTTACATTGTTTTATGAGAACAAATTAAATTGTTCACTTTTGTTATATATTTATTATATATTTATATTGTATTGTATTTTCTAGCTTTATGCTTTATTTCTCATATAAGGGTAGATAACTTAGTATAAGGAGACTCTGCTCTCCACTTTCCACTGGAATACTTTTTTCTTTTATCTTGCCAGAGTAGTGACAAAAATATTTTAGATGTAATTATTCTCTCAAATGGGAACCCAATCCACGATCGACCTTATGACACACGCCACATATGAAGATGACCACAGAGAAAGTACATATGATGGTACACTGTATGGAATTTTAACACACCTGGCTGAAAAACACAATATATGTATACTCATAGATAAAACGAAATGCGGTGTTAAGTTTCGCAGTTATTCAAAATAAAAAACTATCATTGTACAAACATATCCAATACAATTATTAAGTTGTGATATAAAATATATCACACCGCTACATACTTATAAAAATAACTCAATAACCAACTTAACTTAGCTGCATAATACTATAGGGCATTGAACTTCACGTATCACCATATAAGTATTTTATTTAACAATAAACCTAATTTTATATTATGAATGAATAAATAAAGGAGGAACGTTAAGTAGGCATATTTTATTTTTTTTATATCACCGGTTTAGTAAGTACTTTCCAGTTCCAGGTCAGGAAGTCCACTTAATCTGGCCGACAGTTACACCGGGTCGACATTGTTTACCTAAAACAGTATTATATTTGAAAACTAAATGTATGAGCATGTCTTATAAAATTATAATATGATTTATTTTTGAATGATTTTTTACCTAAATATCAAAAGAAAAGAATAAAAAATTACGCAATTTAACGCATTTCCTCAAGTTTCACGTTGCATTACACTTACACCAAGATAGGCATTGGAAACGTAGTGTTACGACACTCCTCAATGGTCTGGAACATCTCGTGATAGTAGAGAAGTTCAATACCACGTTTTACTATAATAAAACAAGAAAACGAATACCACATACCCCTCCAGTATTAAATAACCACAATACCACGCGTGGGCGGTTAATAGAGAAATTACTATGCTTTAAGATAAACATTTAGATGTGGGTATATCTAAATTGATAGCAAGTACCCACCACGTGCGAACATGCCCGCTTTGATTGTAATTTGTAGACTCTCGGCGTGTCTTTGGGCGATTCTATTGATAGAACTACCTCTACCTATATTTAAGATATAGGTAGAGGTAGACTTCTAGAGCCTACCTCTACCTACTTCGGTAATATCGTATAAGAAAATTGAGACGATATTTCATTATTGTGGACTTTCAATCAGAATACAAGCAAGTACAAGCTTCCTATACAGCTATTATTACTAAAGGAAGCTATGATAAAATGTTATATTAAACAATAAACAATAAAATTTATATGTTATAAACAATAATATAAAAAAGTTAAAGTAAAATATTATATTTATTATAACTCTCTTTCTTCGAAGGAAAGAAGGAAGGAAGTGCCTTTGTGAGAACGGAGTGTCTCTAACATTAATTTCCAGGTTATCTCTGTCTACCCAAGATACTACATGAAGCTAAAAAAAATAACAAAATAAGATTCGTTAAGCGATTACTTAATACAAATATTTAAAATGCAAGAAATAATACGGCTCATTAGGCTTAATAAACTTAATTCAAATTGTATTAATTTTATCTTAAATACGTAGATAAAGTTGTTCTTTTAAGGNTCAAGCAGGCGTAGCCGCGTCCGGGTCCGCTAGTAAACAATAAAATTTATATGTTATAAACAATAATAAAAAAAAGTTAAAGTAAAATATTATATTTATTATAACTCTCTTTCTTCGAAGGAAAGAAGAAAGGAAGTGAGAGCGGAGTGTCTCTTACATTAATTTCCAGGTCATCTCTGTCTACCCAAGATACAACATAAAGCTAAAAAAAATAACAAAATAAGATTCGTTAAGTGATGCTTAATACAAATATTTAAAATGCAAGAAATAATACGGCTCATTAGGCTTAATAAACTTAATTCAAATTGTATTAATTTTATCTTAAATACGTAGATAAAGTTGTTCTTTTAAGGAGTATCGGTTTTTAATTAAATAAAAGATAATGTTTTAATCACGTGAAATTGAAAAAATCGTAAAATGTCAATAAAAACAATCGCGTTTACGATTATTATTGGTCTTCTTTAATTAGTATAAGTTCAATTATGTTATTATGCCATATATGTAATTATCAAAAAATCTGTTTTACCTTTGTTTTTAATTATATGGTAGAGAATATTGAGAAGATATAGTGTTAAAACACTCTGTTCCCCGATTTCTGAGCAATTTTCGAAACATTACGTGTTTAGAGGCGGAATTTGACATGCGTTTTCTACCAGAGCGGGGATGAAGATAATTCATTTACCTTATTTTCAAGTTAGACGTTGCACCACTGGGCCACGATAGCGAAATTATAATATATTCGTTCGTTCGTTCAAAAATAAAAAAACAGAACTCCTCGAAAAATATACAAAATTTACTTCGAAAAATTGAAAAAAAAAACACCAAACAGTCAACAAAGTAATAGTACATTGAACCTTTGCCTAGAACAAATCCCTTATAGAAAGATATATCACTGTAGAATAACCTTTTATGATGTCTTAACAACTAAGCCACCGAGGACATGTTTACAGCTTAATACATTTGTTATAGGGTTTAATAAGCTTTTTTTTACTTTATGAAGGAATTCTGTAACGGCACTATTACTGTAGATACCTGTAGAAAAGTATCAACTTGGTAATATCTCTTGCGTCTGCGTAGGAAGTAATCAGTTCCTTTATATGATTAATATAATTATAATTTAATAATATAGCGCTTCTTAATAAGTATTTTTTTAACTGACTTCAATAAATAGAGGTTCCCAGCTTGACTGGAGGCATTACATATTGAATGGTGGAACTTAACGCCGCGCCTTGTCTCGTTACCAGAGCGAGATAATGAAAATATTAATTATTTCATTTCTATCTAATTATTATTCACATTTAAAATATTACTAATATGAAAGCCATATAAAAGCGCCATTACACGTAGATCTGTCACGATAAAAGACTGTATAATAAATGGTAATTGATATGGAATTTTTTGCGTCAACTGTACCTAATAAAAAAGAATATACATAAATTCTTAACAGATAATTATTTGTAAAATTGGTGGATCTTTTATAGAAACTCGTCTTCTTTGTGCTTTAACGAATAGACGCTATAAAGATCTACCAAATCATTTTATATCGATAATAACTGATCACGCCTACGTACGAATTAATTAACACGTGCGTAACGTTTTTGAGAAACTTGTTTTTATTAATGTCGATATTGACCGGAAATATAAGAAATGCATCGACATCTATTTTTAGATTCTCCTCGTATGCGGGATAAAGGTAGGGTAGGCAAACGGAACCTGGAAGGAAAAAGGGAGGTGTTAAAACACGCTGTTCGCCACTTTTCACCGAATTTTCGAGACATAATCAGTTGAGTTGTGGAACTCAGTGACGCGCTTTGTTTTTACCAAAGCTAGGAAATGGAACTAAGAAATATTTCATTCCTCCGAGTGGAAACCGAACCCATAACTGTCGCAATCACAGGCACACGCACTACCACTAAGCCATGACGGCTTTTTATTTATGATAGTGGATCCTATAGGAGGAGGAGCCTATAGGACACGCTGGCACGCAAGGTGTGGCGGGCACTGTCCCGCAGAGCCCGACAAGTGTAGAGATGAATGAAACAACTTTACAGTTACACGCAAAAGATATCTGTGGGCATCATTTTTACAGTAAAATTTTACGATTCGCTTAAAATGACATCATTTGACATCGATAATTTTATACGTTCAGCCTTAATCGTGTTTTGTTGTGCTTCCTAAAAATATGCCATTATAGTCTTTGTTACTGAGATCAGAGAGAGAACCTGATCCTCTTCATTTAACAGGTTAACGTGCCAGCCACATTATGGATATGAAACATTTAAATAAAAAAACTGTTATTCATACGTTTAATTGAAAGAAATCTAATTAATTTTAAAATTTAAGACAAATAAAATAAAATAACATATATTCTAATAAAATTCTTGTTTCTATTTGAAATATAACGAAACAGTAGAAATACAATCTGTACAAGCTTATACCGAGGTCGTAAAGGCAGCTAAGCTTTATGAATGAACTGTGTTGACCACCGCGGCGCGTGTCCATACGACACACACGCGCGTTGCTAGTGTGCGTCCATTTTTTGTGAATGGCCGTCCGTATCCGGTCCACGGTATCGGGTACAGGTTTTCTTATCACCTCTCCAACACTCTAAACATAACATATAAAAATAGTGTTTTATTACTCTTTACAATTCCTCCAGCCATGAATATCGATGAGATATCTCAAATAATAGGGGATTTGAAGTCCAGACGTAGACGTAAGTTCGTGTGGGTGTCAATAGTCCCGTTTTGGGCTGTAAGGAGTGTTGAAATTAACGTGATAAAATGTGTTGATTTCTACTTTGAACATACTATGTATTATAATTTTAAATTCCTTCTGGTCTGAAATAATGTAATGAATGATATTTTTTGAAATTATATTTATAATTCTTCCAAATAAATAAATATTTATATAGATGCTTAGGAAGATAAAAAAGTGTATAACAATGCTATAAATGTATATTAGAAAAGCCATAAAGTAGAAAGAATCAATCCATACATTATGAAGTTAAAATTTGATTAGAAAACACAAAAAGACCAAACCCCAAAATCTATTCAACAATCACCAAGAATACCGTTTTAGTGAAACATAAATTTAAATTTAGCACCAAGAACAGACAGCAAATCGAAACAAAAAGCTGCTACCCTTGCCAAACGAAGTCCTAACCTGGTCTGCAGCAAAACAGGGCCTGGCCTTATCAAAATTTAAATTTGTAAAAAAGCGAGGCCCGTCTCATTTCAATAACCGTTATTCGGATTTCGGTCCCCCTCGGGCCTGGTGATTGATGGCGGCGATGAAACAATGCCCACTCTCGAGACTAACCAAAACGCGAATTTTAATATATTTGTTTTTATTTTATTTGTGGTCGTATAACGAGACGTAAATAAATAGCAACATATCCTAAGACTGGGTTAAATGCAGCTGCTGAATCTGGTTGATAAAATAAACTTGGTACAACTAAAAAGTTGTTGATAGGTGCGTAGGGTGAGAGTGTATGGGATTTTCAGTATTGCAAATAATATGAATAGCATTGCAACGAAGAATACTTTACTTAAAAAACATATATATACAATTTTTGTGCCTTCGCTATTTTTTTCTTTACGCTGTACATGCGGGATAGGTGTAGGGAGCCTAGTGTTAAAACACTTCCCATTTTCCGACGAATTATGAAAGTATTGCGTATTAAGTGATGAAAGTAAGCTCTAGACTTTGTCGCGACACCAGCCCGAAGAAATTAAAATATTAAATATTTCATTGCCTCTATTGGAAATCAAAACCACAACCTATATACAGCCAATAATTTAGCCATATTTTAAAATTATAGTAGCAAATACATCATTAAATCATCATAAGCTGGCGACACACTGATAGTCACACCATCGAACTCTGTTACCAGTATTCTGTTATTAAATCGTAGAACCTTATAATATACTTAGAATGTGTTGTTAGACTTGAAAAGTATGTAAACG
Organism: Heliconius cydno galanthus; assembly: GCA_036379175.1. Lineage (NCBI taxonomy): Eukaryota > Metazoa > Arthropoda > Insecta > Lepidoptera > Nymphalidae > Heliconius > Heliconius cydno. The sequence goes on from JAKRZM010001319.1 coordinate 995,355, forward strand.
CATCACTTATATCGACAATTACAGCCGTTTCGCTGTTCAATTGCTATTAAATGGTTAAAAAAAACTCCACTGTACCATCTCATGCGTGTAATTTCGCGTCTTACATTATCGTTCATGTGAATCGGAACAGTTTATATTTTATACTGATATTTATATTTTTTTGCAAATACTGCCTGAGGAAAGTCTATCTTCAAATATTTACGTGTATCTACATATATATGTAATAAATATATTTCTTATATATTAATTAAAAAGAGTGTTTCTTAAACTCGCCTTTTCGACTTTAGGTATCAGTTCTTATTATGTTTACAGTATTTTTTTGTCAAAATATATATATATACGATAGGGAACATATATTTTATATTTGTAGATAATCAAAATAAACCTATTGGGAATTTTCCGATATTTCTACGAATGTTAAAAACAATTAAGATACTACACAAATTTTCGATGATTTTATTAATGTAAATATAACTATTTGTATGTAAATGAGCTTTTACAACGTTATTTTCGTCATTTTCATATATTAGGCATATTAATTTTACATACATTTTTATGTACCTAAGCATTAGTTAATCAAGAAGTTCACATAAAAAAGATTTTATTTTAAAATGATTATGTTATATATTATTATGTTATATGTATGATATATTTACTAGGTAGTATTTTCGATGGAAAATATTTTCACGCTGTATCCCGCACATACCATAGTATAGGCAGAGAAACTAGGAACTTAGTGTTAACACTAAGATACCCACATTCCGTCGAATTTTAATAATAATTTTTCCTTAGCTTAGCTTTATGCCAATTAATGACAAATTTTAAATATTATGTTTACAACATCTACTCGACGTAATCCTTCATTCGTATGTAACGTATATACATATCAAAATATATCATATAAACATATCATTAACGTATAATATAGGTATTTCTATATATATATAAATATATATGAAAATTAATGTTTTATATTCTCCATAATTGGCAATAAACTATAGAATAGAGATAAATAGTTTTAACTAATGAAGAAAATCATTAGCATGATAATAGCAAGATCATTTTGATCATAAATTATTTTTATAAAACCCTATATTGTGACGTATTGCCTTAAAAATAGGTTACATTTTAGAATGGATTTCTTAATGCCCTCTTGTCCACGGCATTAATGATGAGCGTGGGGCAATTAAAATTTTTATGTTAATTTTTTTGACAATTTTTAGTTATACCCAATATGGGACCGGTTGAACATGATTTTTTATTATTTCGTCTATAATTAATTAATCGAGACAATGTATCGTTGATTTCTATTTTTGTATTCCGTTGGGCGATGTCTGGGTCTAAACAATATAGATAATATGAAAAGTGAATAGAACAATGGAGAAAGGAAGTTTCTTAATGGGTAGTGTCCTGACACTAGTTTACCAGGCACCTCTTGCCTATTCAGCTGTGTGCGAGATACAGAGTGAAAAAAATTAGAAATATATACAATAACATCTTAATCATCTCGAGTAACCTTATATATAGGGTAAGCTGGTCTATGAGGACGCAGCCGATAAGAGTACGCAACCCAAATATCCGTGAAGTTATTTACAATGCGCGGCTTATCTCAGTCGTAATGGGATCCCAAATNAGACAATGTATCGTTGATTTCTATTTTTGTATTCCGTTGGGCGATGTCTGGGTCTAAACAATATAGATAATATGAAAAATGAATAGAAAAATATATTAATAATTATCGTAAGCCATCTTTTTAACTATACATAAAGATATAGGGCTATGTATTTCGCTACAACACGCATTGGGTCCGAATTCCGCGGAAAGTGGAGAACGGATTTTTTTTAATGGGAACGTAGTGTCCTGACACTAGTTTACCAATGCACCTCCTGCCTACTCAGCTGTGTGTGGGATGCAGAGTGAAAAAAATTTAGAAAGATATACAATAATATCTTAATCAGTTCCACTAACAATCTTCCCAATCATCTAAAATATTATGAAAGGAACGAAAATCATAATTATTTAATAATTCTTTATGATAAAATATGTCTAAGAGCCAATCTTTGTATTTCAAATCGAGGCTCGCGGTTATTAAGGTAATAACTCGGGTTTACAAACAAACAAACAAAAACATTATATATGTAGGTAATTAAAGAAAGGGGTTTCATTTGATAATGGCCCGATAATTTGGTCTGAGAGCAATTTTCTACTATTATCAACATAAGTATTTGATTACATTTAGGTAGATGTGGAACGTGCGTTGTGATAGATTGCTATAATTTTGATACACTTACAAGCTAATTGACGTAATTAAAAATATATTATATGTAGGTATGGTTTTTTTTGTTATTTTCGTTGGAGAATTATGGAGAAGTTGTTTCCGATATGGTACCTACTCGAATTATTATTTTTTGGGTTCTGAGCTTCATTATTCTTTAATTTTTCACACCGGTTCATTAATAAGTAACATTCAATGAAAAATGAATGGATGGAATTGTTAAAAAAATACAAAAAATATTGTATTAACAATAAAAAACACAAGAATAAATATTCACGCTGAAATTCAATATCATACCCAACCAATAAAAAATAATAAATACAATTAATTAATTATTCCATCAAACAATTAAGGCACGGGCGTAGGCGTTTGAACAAAGGGACTTGATGAAAATTTCATTTGGCCTCAATTAGGTCGTTTCAAAATTGAATTTTCTGACAATTATCCGGATCCGGATACGGGACGTTTCGCTGGCTTTAGACAAGGACGCCAGGACAGAGGGAGAGAGAGAGAGGATGCTGCAACAGGTGCCCTTCAGAGTAATTAAAAGCGGGTTTTAATTAGTAGGGGAAGTCGATTATTAGCGAATCTCGCCGAGTTTAACGCTTTACAGTGGAATGTAAACCACTTGCGAACTGGGGGAGAGTTGTTCTCTGGTTTGTTTTAAGGGTTGCCTTTGATATTCTGCCTTTTGACGTTGTTATTGTTGTGACAAAGAAATAATCGACGATGACGATGTTGAATAGATTCGTTTGTTTTTTCCTTAACTAATATTTGAAGAATAATAACAAAAAATAAATATAATGCAACAAATTTCAAAATTCCTATATAGGTACCTACTTACATAAACCCAAATCGTATAAATAACTATCTTAAAATCATCTTAATACTTCGTCGAGAATATTTCCTTATAAATCACTGGATAAACGGTACAAAAAGATTTTTCGAGGATCTCAAGAAAAATATAAAAACGAGGCCTACTCTACGCGTAGATTATGACATCCTTCCCTAAATACCACCACTCTACGTCTGAATGCTTATTCGATACTTAGCTTTTCTTGAAATGTCTGCATTTCCTTATCAAAGGCCTCGAGGGAGAGGGGTAGTTTTTAAAGGAACGGGGAGGACCAGGGAGGAGCAGGGAGGCGGTACGCGTGTGTGTACACTCATCTATATGTGTTAATGCGTTTTCTTTTTATCAATTTTTGGGGTGAATATATTTTGGCTGTGGAAGGACTTTTACGTAAAATTTATTATAGTTAGTCGAATGTAAATGTTGTAGGTAGCCTATAGGATTATTAGGTATAGATCACCTATTAGACATGCAATTCAAATTCAAATTCAAATTCAAAATATTCTTTATTCAAATAAACTATTAAAAGCACTTTTGAATCGTCGAATAAATAAATATTATATTAAATCAATATATCTATTAAAATCAATAAATCTAACTTTTAACAAAATTAATACAAAGAATAACACATTATTAATTCTAACCTAAATAATTCTGACTTGTTCAAATAAATATAAAGTTTCTTACAATATTTACAAAGTATCTAATAACAATAAGCAATAAAATTCAAAACATATTCAATCTCTTTCAAAATAAACAAACATTTAGTCCATTTAGTGGCCATTTTTAGTAATTTCTAGTACCTTTGAATTGACAGTCACCCTATCAGAAGTATTCGCTCCACACGATCGAAGCTTGCATATTATTTGGCCCCACACGCCCCCCCCACTCCCCCCACGGGTGTGTGCGTCAATCGCTATTCACGATTTTCGCATAGATGGTGTCGGTATTGATTTCGTATTGTCGTTAGCTCGCGACATGTAAAAAGAAAAGAGGTCTTAGGATGCCTCTACACTATTGAAAACTGATTTGAATTTACAAAGTCATTAAAATAGTTTAAAAGTTATTATGTAATAATTATATTCATTGCAATGTCCATTTTTATGTTTTACACAAAAGATGTGTATATTGTATTTTTAATTCTTTACAAGATTTTACGTAAAATAAATTGTCTTATCAAGCCTCAATAAAAATCTGACTCTATTATTAATAAAAAATATTTATATTTATCATGAAGCATTTGTCTCGTTTAGTTAGGCAAAAATGCAGAATTAGGTTAATTTGTCAACCATGCCAACCCCTCCAATAAAAAAAAACTTATTTTTGCGATTGACAAAGGAACGAACTTCCTAATTTTCGAAACATTGTGTTTTATCCGAACAGAGAAGAACCAAGAAATTGAAAATAATGAAATCTCGTAAGTTAGAATCGAACCGACAACCGTCGTGTTTACTACTGTACCGCAGTGCTAAATATAAAATGGCCACATAATATATTTGATATTTGCATAGTACTTAAACTATATCGAAACGGGTGACCGTGTGCGCTCTCCCTAAAAAGAAAAGGGTCTCAAACACGAGCGCCATTAGAAAAATGTCGCGATAAGGATGTTCAATCATTTTGCTACCAATAAGGGGTGATATCGATTTTGTGAAAATGTCACCCAAACGATATCGAGTTTCGCAATTGGGAACCACCCTTTCCATATTATTATTTTTTAAAAATTATATTCTGTTAGATTAACATGGATATATGAAAAAATGTTGACGTATGACTTTAAATGAAATGAAATGAAAATTAAATGTGGTTTTTATATACAAATAGTGAAGTTCATTTTTTTTTTTATTTGTTTTCTGAGTTTAAAAGATTAAAAACAGTAGTCCCTGCTTTATAGTATCTTAGTTGATAGTTTTCATTATATTGTGTTATCTTAGAACAATTATCTTTTCATACGAATTCTTCCAAAAAAATATGAAAATATATAGCTGATATGTCTTCTGATATAATAAATGTATACTCTTGTGATTTGAAAGCAGTATTTATCTAGTAGATAATAACAACTGAATTATATGTAAATTAATCAATTATATTTCTGTTACAGGTAAATATGGCTAAAATATAAACAAAAACAAGAGCTAAGGCAGTGACGGTAAGAACCTAAGCGTTAGCTATAACGATACTGCTATAATGTTACGATTCTCTCATAAAATAACGAATAAAAATAACTTGTCTATTCAATAATAGATGGCAGCACAAGTCTAAGGAAACAAGTTGAAGTAGGTTCGCGTTAAAGCTCACACGCGCCGCGCCATATGTGATTTTCTAAGTTTTCCTTTTGTTGGAAATGGTTCATTACTGTACGGGTAGTTTAATAATTATCGTGTAGGGGGCGGTGGTAGCTGCTTCAATCAGTTAAAATATTAATATAATCAAAATATTATATAAGTAAATAGAAAATATAACAAAAAACCTTTTCCTTTATCAATTTAGATAATAAAAGCCAATTTCGCGCATTGCAAAAATCCTTGGATATGTTTATAACTACAATTTTGACATTCTTGCAAAGGAATACTGCTGTAACATACCTACTATATTTTTTTTCATTTATTTTTCTTTTAGTCTCTATATTACTTTGTTTTCACTCTCAAACATAAATATTCAAAGCTTAACTAAATAACGTTTTTCAATTTTAATAATGTTTTTTAACTTAATAACAAAGTAAAAACGATTCTTATTTTTATTCAATAATTATTAATATAAGCCGATGTTACATATATTTTTATAGAATATTGCCTACAATTATTATATTTATATATTTATTGAAATGTATATTTCCATTTCTTCGCTCTGGTGTCGTGGCAAAACCGCGGCATTGAGTGCCTACACTCAACAGGCAATGCCTCCAGAATTCGGCGGAAAGTGAAGAACGGAGTGTCTTAACCCTAGGTTCCCTCTGCCTACATTGCTGTCTGTGGGATATATCGTGAAGCTAATTTAATTCAATAGTTATTAATATAAATCGCAGTTACCTACCGTATACCTACTTGTAACGAATGTAACCTATAATAATATTTATACTACTCGACACAGAGTATAGTATACTATAGTCAATACCGTAACCCGTACGGTGTTTAGAGCGTAAAGCCACGGTTACATCACTCGGTACAGTTTACGATACGCCAAGGTCAGGGGTTGGTGGGGTCAACGCTCGCGCTCTTGAATAGGCAGGTCAGCGCGCAAATATTTTCCAATTTCATATTGATATTTTGTATTTACTTTTATTTTTACCAGAATACTATTAATTTACCGGAATTCGGTAAAATTATTATTTTTACCGATTTAAGGCAATCGTGGCCCAATTAGGATGAGTGAATGTTGTGCATTCAAATTCGTTAAAAAGGATTAAAATTTAAAAAATACATTGAATATCTCGTTTAGGTAACACGGAAAGTTTGTAAACTAGATGGAAAGTGCTTACGAGTTACGCAAAATATATGAATATAAATATATCTGATATATCATAGAAATACCAATAATCAGTAGGGTACCAAAATAAGGTAAATTTATTTCACTGCCTCAAATGGGAATCGAATCTACAACCTGTCGCTTTTACAGTCACTCTGTGTTCCTGCGCCACGACTAGCCTTAAATTTTATTTCTTTATCTAACATTATTTATGGAGACTTAAAAATAAAGCGTATAATTAGAAATAATTAAGTTAAGCCAAATAAGGTTAAAGCACAGAGGTGAATTACTAATCTAGAAAATCTAGAATATCTGACAAGAGCAGAAAAGCCTATAGTATTTTTAATAATAATAATTAATACGTTTCGTACACTGATAAATTATATATGAAGTGATTGCGTCCATTCCGTGGACTTATATGGAATTATTTATGTTCCTTAGATAAGTATAAATAATTTTTGTTATGACATTCACAATTATATCGATTTAATGAATCTATCAGTTGACAATATGTCGGTCGTGCTGGTCACGGGGTGCTTTACTTTTCTAATGAAATTTACTAATAGTAAAATATATGTGTTTCTAGCTATAAGAATCTTTGCTCCGTGATTTATTATGACTGTAAAGAAGTTGATCGTGGGTTCAATCCCCACCAACGCCACACAAAAGTCAGCTCGGTGGATTGAAACAAGGTTACCTATGCTTAATTCCAAAAGTATGATGATTTTTTATACGTAATACATAAGTAACTAAAAGAAATTTAAAAATTTGGATTCGAAATCACGACTGTCACATGATGAAATAGAGTTTTTCATTTAAAATATCTTTGAACCAATATTTTCATTTACTTCTATAGTTTACGTTCCAAGCGTTCCATCGCCAGCATCTTCAGCTTATTATAAGCAAATATAAATCAATTAATTATAAAAAAAAAGATTTTTCCACAAATAAATATATCACATACCAACTTTTAAATGCGATGTAATTATATACTTTCTAAATAAATGGTATAACCAATACTAAAAGATATTTTCAATTCGAACAACTAGTTTCTGAGATTATCGGTTTCAACCAAACAAACAGTATACCTATATAAAATTACTTTTAGAATATAATGCCATTGACTTCAACCGCAATAGGTCATCGATCTGCCTATAAAATGTGCTTTAATATAAAATTCTTAGCACACGCATTTATTTTGGTAAAAGCAAAGAAAAACAACATTTGTATTCTGTACCACCGTCTATATAGATTTATGATGTAAATGTTGTTAGTTATGTAGTATTTAAGCCATTTTTATGATTTTTACACCTTTTGTTTTGTATTATCTATTTTTTAAATTAATAGAGATAGGGAACCTAGGGAATAATAGCGTTTTTTCTGTCTTTATTAATATTATTCTCTTTAAATTCAATTAAATTCTTTCAATTTATAGCATTCTTTCCATCGATTCCCATTCGGGAATGAGACAAATATTCAATGTTTTAATTTTCTCGCTCTCGTAACTTGAGAATTTCGCGTAAGGTGGGGAAAAGAGATGTTTTAATGGGAACGAGGTGTCTCAACACTAGGTTCCCAGGTTCCCTTTGCCCACCCTGCTACATGTGGGATGGGAACAAAACGAAAATAATCAACTTCACGCTGTATCCTGTGTATCGCATGGACACATTAAGTGTTCAGTGACAACTCAACTCAACGCTGCATTTTATCTCATCCGAGCTAGAAAATGAAAATAATTATTTTCCCTAAGTGGCAATCGAACCCAAAGTCAACACCATCACGTTTACAGTCCCACTCTGACCCACTTTTCACATTTTAAATAACAAATTCACTGACAACACATAAGTAAATTAAATAATATTTTTTTCCAACATCCACCAGAAGCCTATTCAAACAATGACATGACATTCGCCAACAGATGGCGCTAGCGTCCTAGTTTTTGCGCTCAGTTGGTGGGCGGCGGTGTTTATATAGTTTATTTATTTACCGCCACCTGATGAAACTACTTTGCGGTTTTTTATCATATTCGTATGCTAATATTGTTATGCAAGTATAATTCCACGGTGGAACCTCTCGATGCTTCAAAGTGTCAATTTCTTTAAAATTTTTGAAAGCCATCGATTGCCATTGTTGTATTTTTTGTTTGTTGTCTTCATGCATTTCTTTATAATAAGAGGTATTGTGAGTGGAAATTATTATGGTGAAAGTAACGGTTTCTTGTCTGGTTTGATACTAGATTGTATAGCTTCACGCGAAGAGAACCTAGGGTTAACACACTTCGTTCTCCACTCTCCGATGAATTTACAAGACTTTGCATGTTGAGTGGCGGAACTCAACGGCACGCTTTGCCTTGTTACCAGAGCGAAGAAATAAAAATATTAATAAATAGTAACTCATTTCTCCGAGTGGCAATCGAACTTTCAAATATCATACGCTTGTGCCCCAGCACCACTACGGCCTCTATGAGACACCTAATACAAGATATATTTTTTTATAAATGCAAAAACATTATTATGTTTTACTTAACATGCTCTATAATATCCCACGGACTATTAATAACAATCCTTAAATACTTACTTTTTATTGTCGCTTTTTACATATTAGGTATAAAAAATTCACTTCGCTTAGACCTTTCAAACTACGGTAGTGATTTCATTGTAGGTTTTACTATTTCTTAGTATTTTTCAAAATAAATATTTTTACTTAGGTACTACATGTAAAAACATGTAGTTCAAGCGGGCCTGGCTTTAGTGTATCTCGTAACTAGTGTTTAGACACTCCCTTCGAGACATTACACGTAGAGTGGTGGAAATGGCAATGAAGAATGGAATGAAAATAATTCGTTTCTTCGATTAAGAATCGAACCGATTCTATTACCTATATTTAATGTCAATATCAAAAGAATTTTAAAGATTATTTATTTCTCTTCAACGATTTCGCACCTGTCGGCACACCTTCCAAGTTTGTATAGGAATAATTTAATAAATGTTCCACTTTTACAAGCGTTACTATACGTCAATTAGGAAAAAAAACTTAATATTACATCAAATACTTCCCTATATAGTAGAGATGACCGCTACTTTATTGGTGGTAGGTGACAGCACGTTTAACGAAGTTTTAATTATAAACTAAAAAATAAGAAGTAAATAGTAGATGCTATTGATGCAGGTATTTTTAACGTTTTTAGTATATCATTCTTCTCTAGAAAGAAGAAGAACAGATCATATTCTTCTTTAAGCCCATACTAATTATACCTATAGGTATAGAGTCGAAAAATGAAATTTTATTTTAATATGGAAAATATGTAGTATGTTGATATTTGTCAAAATAGGTATACTACAACGTAAGAAAGCACATATTTTATAAGAAAAGTACATATTTTAAAAATAATCATTAAGTAAACAGCATAGGCAGTATCTTTGTTTATAATGTAGAGTAAAAGATGCCTTAAAATTAACATTAAAAACAAAAAAGTAAAAACTTATTTTTTAATGTATGTATGGTTTCATTGCCATAAGTTAGAAAACATTACACAAGTTTTAACTATAAAAAAATAAGAGCAGGTGCAATAAGCTGTAGAAGTCTATCTACAAGTATATATCTCTATCTCCTATTATATTATACATTTATAGTTGTAGTATTTATATTTTGAACCATTATTATCTATATTGAAACCTTTTTAAAATACCTGTAATAAATACCTATAGTTATTTATTTTATTGCTTAGACTCTATAATAAATAAATGTATGGCTAGTACGAGCTTCGTGTTAACAAAAACGTCATTTATTCATTATCAATAAATTTTATATAAAATCGAAAATATCTAATAATAAATTATAAGCGAGCTATTAAAAAAATTAATTTGAGAAATACCCGTTTAGATATAGGTAGGTATTTTTTATTATTTATTTTTGTTATGTTTGCTTAACGGTTTTACAAACAGCAATAACTCAAAACAATAATAAAGTTAAATAACTGAATAGAAGGTTATATTTATTATGGTTATTGTTAGAAATACTCATATACCTACAAAGTACCTATAGATTTATATGTAACTAAAATTAAACGATATAGGCACTTAGCTTCACGCTTTATTGTTAAGTGTTAAAACACTACGTTTCCCACTTTTCAAATAAAATTTCCGAGACTGCGAGATAAGTTGCGAAATTCAACTTCGCGCTTGTCTTGTTACTAGAGCGGGCTATAAAAATAATTGATTCTCCCGAGTAGGAATTGAACCCTCGTCGTCGTGTTCACAGCCAGACGCTGTACCATGACTGCCTCTGAAAATTGTTGAAAATGTAATACTCGTATATCTTTGCTAAATAAATTTTACCTATATGGGAGTTAAAGGTAACCCATCTAAGAAATGTAATGATCAATGTAAAAGTAATTCTTTCGGAAATTATTTTATAAATTCATTAGGAACTAGATTTAGGTATTTTCAAAATAATTGATAATTATTTCTTAAATGTTATTTTGTATGAAAAAAATTTTTTTCTTAAGAATTGTTTTCTACATTGAGTGACTCTACATTGTATTTAAAGAAAAATTCTTACCCAATCGAGCAAAAAAAATCTTATATAATTTTTTTATATAGTAATATAGTCAATTATTTTCATTTTAAAATATATTAAAATATCGTATTTAACGAAGAGTACATCTATTGAATTTAAGAATTTTCTTATAAGAATAACTATTTACTCGAGATCTACCTAGATGTAAATAAGAATTCTTGGATTTCGTATGTAATTGTTACGATAATGGTAGAGAAAATTTGGAAAACCAATCTTCTATAGAAATATATATTTTATAGAACCTAATTTTAACATTTTCATGGAAATGTACGGTACTCTAATATAGGTATAGGAAACACCTTACGTTTACTTTATTAATAATGTTTAGTGATAATGTTGTGTGTGTAGAGGTCTTTATTCTCTATTTTAAATTATAATTAGTTAGTGTTTCTATTGAATACCTCGTAATACTCAGTAGATATACCATCGCTTCTTATAAGCACGAATCTTAGAATCAGTAGCAAGTTAAGTGTTTGAAATAAATCAATTAAATAGGTTTTATGATAAATAATGAAAAAAAATGGAGAAAAAAATTCTATGCAAAGCAGCTTCTCTTATACCTAATTGAGATAATAAAATTTGTAACAAAATATAATAACCACTTTGTTAAAATTATCTATCAAGACTCGAAACTCTTGAATTATAATACAAAGGAACAATTTGAGTCGCTCCATTAATTAACTAAGAAAAAAATTAACATATCTCTCAAAACGTCCAATTTAAATCACACAGACGATTACCAAAAATGCGAAAATCTGAGATAATAAAAAAATCAGTGCAAATACAGTGCGCAATTACCTCTCGTAATTAGCGGCGAGGCGGGGCCGCTAATGAGGGCCGCGGAGAGGCGGCGGCGGACGCAATCAACATTAAAGATTGGCGGGAGATGCGCCTCTCCCGCCCGCCCCCGCTCCCGCGCGCGTGTTCGCCCTCACCCCCGCGCGCCCCTCATTACTTATACAAAATACTTAAGACGCGCCGTCCCGCTCTCCGCGCGCTAATAGCTCGCGCCCACTCTATCGCCGTCCCGCTCCCCCCGCCAAGCGTAATTAAGCTCGCCTTGCCTCGCCTCGTAGCCCCGCCCACCGCCGCGCGGGGCGAGGGGGAGTGCGAGCGCAGCGGGGCGGCGGGGGGGACCGCGCCAGCGGGGGGACGCCGCCACCGGCCGCGCAGTGTGCCGGCGACCGTCGACAGAGCAGGCGCGCGCGACCGTCACGCCACGAACGTACCAACAACACCTATAGTTCCTCATTAACAGTTCAGTGTTATCGTGTTCTGTGTTTTGACTGTACAAGAAGTGTTGTTTATTATACGATTGTATTCAATTCGATTTATTGGACAAGTGCTAAGTGATTGCGCGTGATATGCCGCAGATACGTGTTTAGCGGCGTTCTGCGGGCGATGCTCACAGGTTATTTACATTTTTAATTTATTATATAGGACTCGCACTTCGCCATTGTTTTGTGTTCATTTAGAATTTTTGGTCAAATCTTATGTACGCTTAGATCTCGTGTCGTGTTCTAATAAGATAATGTTAATGTAGACCCTCCAGTTACTTTCTAGCAACAGATCGGAAAATGTTGCGAAAAGTTTTAGTTAGCGTATTTCAATTAATAAGCGATTTGTATTTTTGAACAATATTTATATGTTTTAATAAGTATTTGTTGTTTAAACTCTTTAGTATAGAAATATGAAATTTTAAATTCATTATCGTATTAGAAAACAATCTTGCAAGAACTCCATCCGAATGTAAATTTGGCAAGAAATATGCTTTTAATAATCATGTACATTCATGAAAGTTGCTTAGTAATAAATTTTAATATAAAATGTTAGTTTAATAAAACAAATTTGGAATTTGTATAAAATTTTAACTTTATGTTGTTTTAAGGGTTACTTAGAAAAACATATAAATGTAGATATAGGGTAAAACCGGGATAGATGCCGCAGTGGGATAGATGCCCCATTTTCAAAATACCTAACTTCCCGAACTCGCGACAAAAAAATAATTGTACAAGCAGGAGCCACAGTCTTCCCGCACCAAAGTTATCCACGGACATTCGTGCAATGNAATTTTAGTTTAATAAAATAAATTTGGAATTTGCATAAATTTTTAACTTTATATTGTTTTAAAGGGTTACTTAGAAAAACATAGAAATGTATATGTTTTAATTAATTTGACGGTTATTAGTTAGTAATTTACAATTAATAATATCTCTTGCTTATTTGAATGTAAATAAATATTGAAGAAGATAATTTTGTTGAGGAAACATTTAAATCGCAACAATGAGTTTTAATTTCCAACAAGAAATACAAATATTAACGATATTAGAAACGAAAATTACATCCCCAAACTGTGAATCGTGTTTAAAAATCCTTTTTATCTTTGTTTCCTTTCTGGAGAGTGCTCTCTACGAATTATTTTAATTTTGAAATAATGAAATTATTAAAATTTGAAAGAAACTATAAATTATTAAAACTTGAAAGGAACTTGTTTATTTATAGGGTAAATAGCATAAAAAATATGCGAATTCAATCAATATTCGTCCAAGCGTAAATAAAACTAAGTACTATTATTATAAACGTTGTCTTTATAGTTTATTTACTACTGTCGGCTTCAACTATGTATGTATGTATATATAAATTGTACTGTAAGTTATTCTTGCTTTCGATTTTTTCACGATTATACAGATATAAAGAAAAAATGGTAAATATGAATACAATAGCAAGTAAAGATGTAAAATACTTATAGGATTTTTTACTACTATACCTAATGAGATTAAAATATAATTTAATAAGAAATTTTATAATAAGTTTGACTGAAATAAAAGAAAAGAATGAAAAATAATTAGAATACTTTATGCAAAGTGAAAATTATTATTAAAAAACGATACATTTAAATTAACATTCTTTAACAGAGAAATATAATAATAAATAAAATATATACAAAACATGTTTTCCATACAATATCTCATTATTAAAAGATTTTTTCAAATTAAAAAACGAGAGTCCATCGCATTCTCGCGCAACGGGGCGGCCATCTTGCGAGATCATGTCGATCCTTTCCCGATATCGTGATGATTTTCAATGTGATATCATTAATCAACACGGCCTTTATCGATATCAGCGATCAAACAATATTTAATTTATTATATAACTTATAATCGATAAAGCTGCGTAGGCGCAGACCGGTGTAAATGTATGTATTTGATAGTAATAGCGCCACCGTCGGTATGGAAATCGATTTTATTTTACATATTGTTTTGTACGAATAGTGATTGCGATGAATATTACAACGATTGTTACGAATATAAGATATCAATTGCTTACATAAGAATTTGAAAATAGTGGTAAGTGGGAGTTCTATTTGGATTAATTATTTATATATATAGATTATAATATAGGTAGGTATATTTTAGATTTTTTTTAATTTTAGTAAAAAGTGTGCCTTAATTTTGATTTACATATAAATGTGTATTTAATTAATTAAATAATTTTAGATAATTTATGTACCAACTATACTTACTATATTACTTTATTTTACGTTCTCATAGATACTTCTTATTGATTAATGTCAATTGATAGATTTAAAAGTTTTACAATATAATTAAAATAAACCGACTGTAAGCTGACTGTATGTTGTTCTTACCTGCACAATTATGTAAATTTACGTAAGCCAACAAAGTGAAAAAAAAAACGATATTTCAATAATATTTCTATATCATAACATTATGTATTTAGAATTACTATCGACATTTTAGGGTTTTTGATATAATTATTAAGTAAGGGCATGTGGATTGAAAAAACTGGTGAAAATTATTCTGCATAACAATTAGCAATAAGAAAAAAACAAACAAGTCAACAGTAGAAACAACAATAAACTAAAAGTATTTAATTATGAAATAGTATTTATAGTTGAAAAGAAAAATGATTTTATTTTGCATTCACTTTAACGTTTTTTTATCCACTTGATTAATTATTCAATTAATAGATAACTAAAAGCGATTATATTTTTTAATAATACTTTACATATTAAATATAAAATTAGATATACAGTAAATAGGTTTAAAATGTCCTAAGTAGAAAAAAAGAAGAATTTTAGAATTTCCATTTCATAATGTCATGCGCCACCTATCGGGCGGTAGAAACACTAACTATATCCGCCTGTGAAATGCACGACAGACTCTCACTCGATAAGGGCCATCACGACGGCTCGTTGAGATGTACTGGAGATACGGAGATAACACCTTTTTAGTATCTATTTCCTTCAATAACGAATAGATATATCAATACTTCTACAACAAATTTACATTTAAGATAACATTTATTGTTTTAAATCAATTTATTATAGGCAAAACTATTTGCTGAATATTTATTAGGTAATTTGAGGCTTTCGAGGATGTAACGATGACCAAATTTTCATATTATTTTAAGTAAAATATTCTTCTAATAAATATTAAAAAACCTGTACTTGAACTAACGTATCTACAATATAAGACTTTACATATCCATACCTAGTCATAAATTTAGGATACCTAACTATGCTATTTAAGCTGTCTCGATAATTTCTTCAAGTCACCGACCTGAGAGACGACCTACCTAGACCTACAAAGGAGCCCATAGATTGTAGAGATCCCGATAGAAACCTTACAAAGTGGGATAATGCTTAACAAGAGGATAACATTAAAGGATAGATTGAAAGTGCTTAACCATCTTGAGACTAGAATGTTACTTTAATACTTATTTTTTAAATTATTTCTTCTAATATGCATATAATTAACGAATCTAACGAAACGGGCCCGTATAACGCCATATTTAAACTAGAGATCGTAAATTTCCGTTCAACAACGACGCTCGCGAACGGTACGCAAATGTCAACAAACATGGCGCTGTCGAACAAATCGATTACCGAAATTTCAACGTTGCACTCTGACGGCCGC
Organism: Heliconius cydno galanthus; assembly: GCA_036379175.1. Taxonomy (NCBI): domain Eukaryota; kingdom Metazoa; phylum Arthropoda; class Insecta; order Lepidoptera; family Nymphalidae; genus Heliconius; species Heliconius cydno. The sequence goes on from JAKRZM010001319.1 coordinate 1,011,463, forward strand.
TTACGAAATACCTTCGTATATAAGTATTTATTTTGCTAAAACTTACGCAATACGAGAAGTGGATATTATAAATGTGACGTTATGTATTCTATTATTATTTATGAGGTACTTACTACTGCTAAGAAATTGAAGATTATGTTTATTGGAATTACAATTCGATGTAAACGTATTTTGGATTTACTCTATTCCGGTCATCCGTTGCTAACGTCGAAAAGTTGAATCGACATACGTTAGTCATTGTGTAGAGCAACGGTTCTCCGTAATTACAGTGTCCGCATACATTCTGGTTCCGTTTTCTGAGCGATATATCTGTGTACGGTGACATCAATAAATTTTTCGTTTTCATACCCGCTTATATGGGTATGATAATTTGTTTCCGGTGTTCGGCGCGTGCGCATGCCACGACAAACTATTACATTCATGGCGTCAGCACGATTTGCATTTGAATTATTTCGTATGGCTCGCGCCTAGGACGTACAATGGGCGGAGAGGCAGCTAATGCCCTACGCCATATCAAATTTCGTGGCTTATTTTTCAGACTCGTGCCTCGTAAGAAGGTTTCTTTTGTAGGAATGTGTGATAATGGGGCACATTTCGTGACACACGTGTCTGTAAAATGGAGCCTTCGGCTGTGTAAGGAAACGTTTCTCTAGGGCCATTGTAATAAATGTATTCGACTCTACAGTTTATTTATACATCTATTATAGTAAACGTAACAATACCTACATGATAACATTGAATATTTATGTCATATTTTTTTTCGTCGTTTTTTACTATTTTTTGTATTTTGAAGTGACCTTTAATAACAAGACATAAACAAAGCATTGGAATTTCATTGCTATTCATTTATATACTTATTATGGATTATTAACTGCAATTAAATAAAATTATAACAATATTCGCATTGTCCAATAAAATTTCATCAACAATATGCAAACTAATAAATGCATGAAATAAAAATAGATATTGTTGCTTGAAACCCTATACGCAATTAGCAAGACAAACACCAAAAAAAAGGAAAAGCTTTAGGAAAATGAATCAGATAACATTTGACGGTGTGACGTAAAGGTGGACGGACGGTAGATGCTTTTGTCTTATTGAATAATTGCCGCGAGGTGTTTCGGACGGACGAACTGNTATATATTATGGATTATTAACTTCAATTAAATAACATCTTAGCAATATTCGCATTGTCTAATAAAATTTCATCAACAATATGCAAACTAATAAATGCATGAAATAAAAATAGATATTGTTGCTTGAAATTACAACAAGAATAACCCTATACGCAATTAACAAGACAAACAAAAAAAAATAGGAAAAGCTTTAGGAAAATGAATCAGATAACATTTGACGGTGTGACGTAAAGGTGGACGGACGGTAGATGCTTTTGTCTTATTGAATAATTGCCGCGAGGTGTTTCGGACGGACGAACTGGTTCCTCCAAGGCCAGCCGTCGAACTTGCCGACCCGCGCCACTATTCTGTAAGCCAATCGATTTTAACTCGAATACTTGGCGATTGACGAGAACGCCTAACCAATGTCAACAAAAATAACCCTATTAAAGAACGTAACCGAATCAATGTAGCTATTTATTTTTATTCCGATTGAAAAATCTTATTGTTTGTTTTTACAAATAGAGACATTTAGAAAAAACATGGCAAGATAAAAGAAATCAAAATTCTCTCGAAGCCTAGCTAAGGCTGGAAGGCGTTAAATAACGGCACTCGTACGTATCTTAAATAATAACAATTTGGTTATTAAAAAACGCCCGCGGCGATCGCGAATGCGTGCGGACCGCCAAGCTTCTCATTTTATGTTGACATCCCGCAAACTTTGACGCCTCTGCACAATTACTTTTGAAATGATGATATATTTATTAATAATAAACAAATAAAACTTTAATTATTAATTTGTTTTTACGTTTCAGAATAGCACATATTTTTTATAATTTACAATTAGATATTAAAATGATTGATGCGCGTCCATTTTGGCAAACTCATTATAAATTCAATTTTTAATAATAATAAAAAAACGTTCACTCTATCAAAATATTGCTTTGTTTGACTTAAATATTAGATAAGATGTTCATTAATCCCTTTTATATTGCTTGTATCTGCTTCGATAGCATCTATTGAATAAAAAATACGCACTAATTGCTGTTTGACATATTCATTTGACAAGTTCATTTTTAATCTGTAACTGTCATATACTTGCTTTCATTTTTTATCTATGATTTTTATATTATCTGCAATTTAGAAAAGAGTGTTCCTATCATTTTTCTATTTCGAAACAAGTTTTACGATGATAATGACTAAAACATACATGGCATAAGTTAGAGTAGATTAGCCAAGTGGTCGCATTGTCAAGGCACTCCACCGCTGTAATAGCGAGTTATCAACCAATAATTAGTGATAGTGGATAACTTCCCAAAAACCTTATCTCGTATGTTTGCTATTAAATAATCGATACCACTATGTTGGTGCTAGATAAACGGTCATTGCTTGTGACAGTGTTGGGGAAAGAGAAAATTTAAATTCAAGGTATAAGTGAGACCTTCGTGGCGCTGGGGTACAAGGTTGTGACGGTAACTCGACGGTTGTGAGTTCGGTTCCCACTCGACTTAATGTATTATTATCTACTCTTTTATATTTTCATTTCTTCGCTCTTGCACCAAGGCAAAAGCCTGGCGTTGAATTCCGCCATCCAACACGCAATGCCTCGAAAAAGTCAGCGGAAAGTGGAGAACGGAGTGTATTAACACTAGGTTGCCCTCTCTGCTGTATAAGAGATACAGTGTGAAGCTGAAGAAAAAGAAGGTGTGTCCAATTAAAATAACTATACCTAGTCTTATTTAAATATATTTGCATTATGGCTTGGACTGGCAGATGATAGATTCCTAAAGAAGTTAATATTTGCATTATATGTGTTTTTCACATTGTGGAAATTCCTACATGTATTATCGTATATTATGTTATAAAAAACTTAACTTAACTTATTTTTATCAAATTTTGTTATTTGAGGCCATTCGTGGCGCTGTGGCTCAAGCGTGCGACTGTAAACGCCACAGTATGTGAATTCTATTCCCTCTCAAGGAAATTAAATATTTCATATTTTCATTTCTCCACTCTGGTGTCGAGGATGCCACCAGAATTGGGCAAAAATTGGTGTCCAAACACTAAATTTGATGGGTATATTATTTATATAAAATACTAAAACACTTTGAGCATCTACTACTGTTCAAGGCTTTATCTGCCAACTCCTAAAAACCATCGCTTAAAATAGCAGATGTGCTCTAAAACAAACATTTGTAATATAATTATTATAGGAGAATACAAAAAAAAAAAAAATAGCGACTCTATTTTATTATTTATTTCTCTATTATCCTTATATGTTTTCGAACTGTTCTAAAGTGTATATAATTGTGTATGATGCCTTTTAAGGAAACCCTTTTTAACGGGCGCTATCCTTTGTTATAGTTAATATAGGTTTATAGACAGAGGGAACCTAGTGTTAAGTCAATCCGTTCGAGGTTCCTAATTTTCAATACCAATACTTAATTCCTTCCATAATTAACAAACGTCATATCTAGGTCGTAAATGCGGATGGCCCGCCATTATGTTTTACAACACAATTAATTCGTAAAAAAAAACAAATAATCAGCTTAATTTTTCAACACATATCTTATATCGGTTGGAATTTTTAGTTTTTTATCGATAATTAATATTGTGGCAATTAACAATTAATACCTTTAATTACATCTAATTGTAAATTACACAGGATTAATGTCGGCTTCGGCGTTTTTATTAATCGTATAGCTTTATCTTTGTTTATGATTTAATTATGTTTAAATAGGTGTTTGGTTTGGTATCGAAGCTGGAGCATCGGAGTGACTCAGTGTCTGAGTGTAAATGCGATGGTAGTGGGTTCGATTTTCACTCCTTTTCCTCTACTCAATATGCAATGTTTCAAAAATTGGGCGAAAAGTGTGGAACGGAGTGTTTTAACACTAGGTTCCTTGTGTTTACGTTACTACATAGGTACTAGATACACCGTAAAGCTATTTTTAAATAGGTATTTGATGATAGTTTATCAGATTGGGTAGAGGTATAAAATTCAATATGGCTTCATATTTGAAACCAATAAACGTTGGCCGTGAAAACCGATCGTCTTAGCGTTTCGCTGCAAAACGACCGATTCGCGAAATAATCGATGGTATAATGTTGAACGCTTTTCGTTACAATTTGCACGGAACAAATATCGAGAAATTGACCGACTTTTATATATATAAGTATGTATTTTTGATTACTTTAAATAATCACTCTATTATGTTATTTTCAGTTATGTAATAAAATTAATTTCTAATAATTAACATATCTATATTAAGAATTTCTATACTATATTTTAAAGCTTTAAGCCCTTACTAAGCGTATAATTACTGTGAAACATTTCCAAGGAGCAAAACATTGGTTATCTACATGTCCACCGGCCGGCGAGGTGAGCCAGCTAAATTACCCTCGCGGCAGCCATTGTTCGGGGTTGGCAAACCCATAAAAATTACCTTAAGACAATAGCACCCTCGGGCTAAAACACAGTGTTTCTTTTCACATGATAATTATTCCAGCAGTACACGCCTCAAACGCTCCTTGCCCCATACAGGTGTTTTAATCCTATTGAAACATCTTATATCTTTTTAATGCCCATATAAAATTTATATTGGTAAGCAATATTTGGCTAAATTAAATTTTTTTGTTCCACGCAGCTTGTTGTAATATCGAAGAAATGTATGTCAAAACGATTATTGAGTTACAATAATGAAGGTCTTATGGGTTTAGATGTTTCATTTAATTAAATAAATAAAATACGTTCATTTGTTTTGCTCTTTTTTTTGCTGTTTTTTTTAAATGTAAATAATTAATATATATCTATATAGAAAAGATAATAGTGTTGCAATTCTATTTTTACAGCATAATTGAATAAGATATTATAAATAGACTTGTATTATAGGTATCTACAATTGTAACCAAACATTAACATGGCAATTTAAAACGTAATTGTATTATTTTTTTGCTTCGCACTTGTATCCCCTATGTAGTGTTAACACACTCTGTACCTACCCCTATTTTCCGAATCTTGCTTCAGCACAAAGAAATTAACATATTAAATATTTCATTGCTATGGGAATCGAACCCACTATCTATCGGATTTACAGTCACACGCTTGTACCGCCAGAACTAGCCATAATTGTAAAATAAGTGTATCATTTCCAAAAAAAACACCTAAAACTATCGTCACCTAAAATTATAATAGTGAATTTCCTTCACCAGCCCGCAGTTTAAATACTTGGAGCGTGTCGTTTAAGCGCATTTTAATAACATTTTGGGTTCCAGACGCGTAATTACTGTTTATGATGGACACTGGCCCAACGCTATTAAGTAAGGTTTTTTGGGAATGCGACAATCACGTTTTGATTACGGTAAGGAAGGTGGAGAGCGATCTCTCTATGGCTTGGCTATTGAAATATTTTTGTTTTTCTATGAAATAATTGTATTTTTCTTCTATTTTATACGAATTAAAATAAAATTGGTTAATGTTTAATTAATATTAATACAAAAAAATGCGGATCTCCGCTTAAAAATAATTTTGACTCATAATTTCAAATAGGTACTAAAAAAAAGCAAATTTACCAATGAAAACCAAATAGAATATTAAAACTACAATTAGTCATATCCACGCTATTATAGCGCACATCCACCGTTTCAACTCTTTATTTACTAACGTTAGTTTGTATAGTGATTTTGTTTTCCGTCACATTCGGCCGTTACCTAAGTAATTGGTGTTGAAAAAACATCATTTCGTGCCCAACGAACACTTCCAACACGTTTTTGTGTCGTGTGAACTAAACTTTTTATATTAATTGTGTGATTTTTGTCTTTGTTTGGAAATTATATTTAATTTTCATGAACTTTCCCATAACTACCTACTGGACTTTGAAAGAAAGATGTCAAATTATTAAGCAAATAAGTTAAATTACATACCATAATATATGAACAACAAAGCAATTTAAAGCTACATAATTTTCGGGCGAGTTATAAAAAATAATTTATTGCAAAACAAAAAAAAATCTCCAAACCTAATTTTCCTAAAATACAATTAATGAAACGGAACCCGCTTAATTAACGCTACACACCAATCAGAAGATTAATTACTCTGTCTCTACATCAATTAAACGCTATCGATCTAACAATTAATAATTAATTAATACCTACATATAAAATAAACTAAAATTAAATCTCAAAACTTGTTTCTCCCCAACATTGTAATACTTAGTGTTTAATCTAAATGTGTATTATCAACAATCATTTTGTGAATAAATTAGCGTAAACTTTTAATTACGTAAGTAGTCTTTCAATTATTAAAACTGCCATATAGAGTTTTAAGGCCGTCGCGACGCAGGGGCACAAAGGGAAATGTAACACGACGGTTGGGGGTTCGATCCTCATTCGTGGGAATGAATTATTATTTATAAATATTTTCATTTCTTCGCTCTGGCACCCGTCACTCAAAACTCAATACCTCGACAAATTCAGCGTAAAGTGGAGAGTGTTTTAACACTAGATTCCCTCTGCCTAGACCGGTGCGTGCGGGATACAGCGTGAAGCTGCATATTTATTGTATTGGTTAGGTTTAAACCTCGAAGTAAACACACACATACCCATAATAAGGATAAGTATCGAAAATATGACTATACGTATATCCATATTTTATCGATACTTATTAAAGGCCGGCTACCACTCGCGTCGTGAGGTGAGAACCACGGCGCTCCCCGCTGCGAGCGTCCAGAGCGGGCGAGCAGAGGACGGTAACAGACCGAATGGAATTTAAAATTAAATTATGACCCTACGATACTTTTTTATCCTTTATTATACATATTATTTATTTGTAATGTCCACATACGTTTTTTTTATTAACAAATTATATTAATAATTTATTATATTAATAATTAAATGCTGCGTGAATTTAATAGTAGAATAAGCTTACACCATTAGTCCGAGTCGTTCAAACATCGAGTGTCACTCGATGTTTGCAGTTCCCGAGTAAACATCGACTACACAGTTTGCGTTACGCATCACTACCGCGTGTTTGTCGACGCTGGCGCGGAACACGGTGCACGGGGGCAGGCGTGAAGGGTGCCCACTTAAAAACATCATGATAAATATTCTCGTTTACCTTATTACGTTAGCAAATATGAGGCTTTCATTGCGAACTTTGAACGTTGTGGCGCAGAGGCTAAAGAGTGTGACTGTAACGGGGTTATGGATTCGATGTCCACTGAAGGGAATTAAGTTTTTTTGCCTTGAAAAATTCAGTGAAAAGTGGGGAAAAGAATATCTTACCACAAGATTCCTTTTGCGTTCCCTGCTGATGCGGGATATTGCGTGAAACTCATTTTTTGATTGCAAACTTTCAAAGTTCTCTCAGCTTTACTAAAACAAAATCGTATCTAAGCTTTAATAAGACCAGCTACTTAAGCATACGCTGTGACATTTGACTTGTCCCACGTATATTAAACACCACTTATAATTAACATAAAACACTTATACTTAATAATGAAGAAACGCCATTTTATTGTCCAAACCCATTTTTTTTTCAAATCTCAAAATAGTACTTATAAATAATGTATAAGCTACTCTGTTATTGTTTCCCAAACTATACATGTTTTATGCAGCAGTTGAGATAAAAATTGGAATAAGCATTATGTCACTCGACTAATAGATTTTATATTTAAATGGTATTCGTGTTGGGTTTAATGCTTTTAATCAATCATAAGGCACGATTAATTACTGAGATAGTCCTCTCCTTGCCAGAGCTGGCTGTAGATATAAATAACACTCTATTGTCCACTTCTCGGTAATCAAAAGTTCAAGGTTTTCTAATAAGATGCATATTAATTAGTCATGTTGGAACCGGCTGCTTAACTCGAACGAAATTATCGTTGTGGAGATAACAAAAGACCTGCCTCGAACGTTTCTGTTACAAAATTTAAATATTGTCACGGATTTTTAATTTATTTTCATTATGCTAATGTTGTAGATTATATAAATTTTCTTTTTTTTTTTAAATGAGTGAGGTGTGGCGAAGACAGACTAATCGGCAGGATGTGTGCGTTCTAAAATATGTTTTGCTATTAGAATATTACTGATAATAAATTATGTAGATATAGGCTTTAACATTCCTATTTATATTCTTATAATAATGAATAAATTAATTCTTATATATTCATTTAGAATTGTGATAACATTTCCGCAAAATAAATAAACATGTTCAAATATCTACTATTATAAAACCAGAAAAAAAATGTCCAATTAAAAATATAAAAACCAAACAATTTATATTTTCTTTATTATAATTAAAAGTCATCCGCAGACAGATTAAATATTAATAAGTGATACAACAACTATAATCTGGCAGGAAATTAATTAAAAGACGCTTCGATTGAAATCACTGCGAGCGCATCAGAATGTGCCGTGTAAGTGCTGGCGCAGACTTTAGTCATTGTCATTTAAAAAAAAAAAGAAATGTCAATTATATATTTAAAAAAAAACAAATGTCAATTGTAGCATATTTATTTTGACAGTTTACACATAAGTGTAAATAAATTAATAACTAACAAAAGATTTACAATATTTGTCATTAAATTTATTCATATATTCTTTTTTTGGTTTAATATTAAAAGAAATCTTTAAATGACAATTAAAATTATATTTTTTTCTTTAAACTGAGTGCTTTTCGTCTCTACTATCTCGTGTTTGCGCGTCCTAACGGTGTGAGGAGGACGGTACTACCGGTTTTACACGATGAAATTCTCATTACGCTGTTACCGTCTTATTTGTCGTAACTATTGATTCACTGGCAACAGTTTCACTGGCACTGTATGATTTATACACAAATGTACGTATATAATTTATATTAAATATAATTAAATAAAAAAAAAATATAAACATTTTAATATATTTTTCTTTGTAATCAGTCCCAATCGGTTATTACTCTAATGTAGAATTTAAAATTATATTGTAAATATTTCATACAGAATATTGTCAATAACATAATAACCATTGAATTTCAACCAACGATGTTATGAAAGACCTAGTTTATATATATTTATCGCCTTCAATCACAGCAAAGCATTTTATAATTTATTATACACTAGGTACTTTATATATTTATTAATATTATATGTGGACTGTTACAGTAACAATTAGTTAAAAAATTGCTTATCTGTAAAAAAAAGAAAATATATATATACATACATATGTATATTTTTTTCTTTATTAAAAAAATTCTATGAGGTAGAGCCATAGTATGCGGCATAATAATCAAGAAAATACTAACTAAACAGACGTCAAACTGTTTTTTTGTATTGTTTTCATATCGTCTAGTAATGTTTTGTTATTAACTTTTAGTTTTTCTACAGATCTTATTTATAGACTACTGTACACGTGACTGTGTTTTTTTGTCCTAAGTTAACTATAAATATTGTCTTAATAATAAAAATGTTTAAAATTTTCATGAATTTTATAATAATTTTAATTATGTTTTTTAAGTGGTATTCAAATTTTTCATATAAAAACTCAAAAATAACTAACTATTTTTTTTTAACTTAGTCTCTTAAAGTAGATAACTCTATAAACAATATTACGATTCAAAGTATTAAAATTAGTATCTCCACGATAAGAACTGTCGTCCCAAATACAAGCCAGTGTAGGCCGCTATAGATTATCCAGCGACGTTGGTGGTTGACTACCGGTTGTGCTCCCAAACACCAAACACACGCAATCAAAACAAGAAACTCCTATGTCAAAACATTTAACAAAATAAATAGAAATAAATTGACTTGTTAGAATTTCATACATAAATTTGTATTTTTTCATTGGTATTTTTTTTAAAATAATCAGCTTCACGTTCTATCCCGCACAGAGCAGTGTAGGCAGAGGGAAACTAGTGTTAAGACATTCCATTCACCACCACCACCACCCGAATTAGGTATTTGTATTGGTATTTTTGATGTCATTAATAATGTTTTAGTTTAATATTAAGTAACAATGCATTGTTAATACAAATTTGTGATATATTTGCACTCGATATGCTACTTCTATACAATTATTACCTTCAAGTTCTAATCAGTTTAGCCGGACGTGCGCTTACACGGCAAAACATGCCTATCATAAACTGCCTCTCTCAGCTATAATATACAGTAGGGTAGGGTAGGGCATCCATACATTCAATAAAAATAATATCTAAATTATGACTACCGTTATTTTGTATTATAATATTTACTGATTCTAATTTATTAAACATTAAACATTATAAAATATATAATAAATCAATTTTAAAAGCTTTTCCTAACTATCAAAACATTAAAACGAAATTACGAAAATAAATTGCCTTTTATTATGTAGATGCAGATTCGAACTCCGGTAGCGGTGCGGTGGTGTCGCGGCGACCATCAATTCCGAACATTTAAATTCGTCCGACGGAAATATCACGCAGAGATAAATAATTTACGACCTCAGAAAACACTTAGATATACCAAATACCATTTCCATTCATAACTCCAAGGTATGGTCTCCTGCCTGTAAGCGTTACTCATAAAACCTGTTTCGATTTTGATAATTTTATTAACGTTCGAACGTGAGGCGCGGGCGCAACGGCCAGGGACCACTGAAGCCTCATATATTACGGCATTAACACAAATTATACATGTTTAGAGGCACAACATGTGACGTGTGGGTGTCTTAATGTTAAAATGTGTCGTCTGTAATTATTGATACAACTTAAATATCTTCGAGATGTTGTAGTCTTTATTACAATAGAATGTTCACTAGAGTGGGATATTCGAGATATTATTGTTTGTATCAAGAGACATTTTCTTTAATGATCGTAATATATGGGTTGTTTGGAATGTGATATAAAATGTTTTATTACTCTAGTTCGTACAAGTATTTCGAGGTTAGGTTCCGTTGAGGTCTGTAATTAAGTATACCTAACAGTTACCCAGCGGAAATAATTTTCAGTAGGTATCTTCAACATTTTGAAGTACGTAAAATTATCTAAAATATATTTAATTTAGAACTGACGTTTTGTATAATATAATAAACAACTCAATTAAAACACAACCTTGATATTAAATAGGTGCTAAAATCTATCTATCAACAATTAGTGGAGTTACGTAACAATCTAGAAGGTATCTGCTAATCATCAGATAATTAGATCTTAAACCACGTTAACTCTTCAAATTTCCAGCACAAACAAGAGGCTGACTGTTTATTGCTACAGAGAGAATCAATTGAACAAACTGCTTTCGGCCACTAGGTACCTAATAGGATGACAACGATTGGTTGCGTCAGATTCGGATTAATTAAACTTCTTACGACCAGGCAGGTATACTTTAGGTACCATTTAAGTATCGACCGAGTAAAGTACTTTAATTAGTGGTTTTCCATTTATCGGACACCTGGTAAAAGCTATTTGACTTATTACCTGACTGACGGATGTGGTAATGTTGCAAACGATGGAATATGAGCCTTAAGGTATACAAATACAAGGCAAGTTGAGTTTTCTGTTTAGATGTTTTTATTATCAACGTTTAGTAGGTACGGTCGTAAGGACAATCCTATTGGTTAGTGTAATGATAACGCAACAATCACGACCAGCATCTTTGAATAGATAGTTAATATGTGATGGTTCTCCATCGTTAGTGACGTAGAATTAAACAATATTTACATAAATTTATTTGCTGTTCTGCTATTCTATTGTTAGGTGTGTCTGTTTAGGTTTTAACAACTAACTAACGTAGTTTGTAGACATCAAAGTATTATACATAAATTGGGTATTGATTTTAATAATTTTTTTGGTTTATTTTTTATCACAGAAATAAGAAAAGTTAAGTTTAAAAAATTAAATCGATCCCGAATTAAAAAATACTCCCGAAAAATACTTGTCCCGTCCAGAAAAACGCGGCCCTATCTCAAAAACTGCTGAACGGTTTTTGATAAAACTTGGATCCTTATTAACTATTTAATTAACTGAATTTGTTCCACACGTGCCTGGAAGCCTAAATAAATCATAAATTACAACAATATCACATACATACAAACAATACCTACACGTCATACAAACTAACAACCACCTTTTTTTAAAGTTGGTCAANCCTTTTTTTAAAGTTGGTCAATAAAAAAAAAACAATAAATAACCGACTCTAATAATGTCTTTATGTTTCTCAACTCAGCCTAAATTCTTGCGCTATGGTTTCGGTGTCATTCTAATAATGTTAATTAAATTTTGAAGGAAAAGCAAAGACCGATTTCACCTAATAAGTGTGACAAGTAACGTTGTATTTTTTTGTCGCCACACCGACAATTAGCATTCGAACGTGTTAATATAAGAAATGTCGATTTTCGAAACTTTTCTAAGTTAATAATATATTGCGTACACTCTACCCATTGCCTAGTTATTCGTAACAACACAAAATGTGAACTCTTTAAATAAATAAAAATGTTTGAAAAATTATTGTTAAGTAAAAAAAATATTTTGATAAATAAATTATTATAGAGTCAGAGGCTAGTCGTGGTGCTGGGGCACAAACGTGTGGCTGTATTACGACGGTTCTGGGTTCGATTTCCACTCAAGGAAATGAAATATGTAATATTTTTATTTCATTTCGAGGCAACAACGTGGTGTTGAGCTCCACCGCACGGAACGGAGGGTGGAGTGTCTTAACAATATTCTCTCATATGCCTATGCTTATCTCATATATAAAAATATGAGATACAGGGTGAAGCTGATAACCAAAAAAATATAAGAATACTATCAAAAACATAGCAATATACAACCTTTAAAACTCGCAATCAAAATAATGAAGTGTTATTTATCGATTTGTGGATGCAAACCGACAAGTAGGTTTACGAGCACTTTATGAGCACCATGAAATGTAATCTTTAAACATCTTAGAGTTAACCAAGCTGACATGTTTTGGTTTTTTTTAAATCTACGAATAAAATAAGTAATTAAGGCCGTCGTTGCTCAGGGGCACGTGCGGCTGTAAACATGACGGTTGTGAGTTCGATTTCCAATTGGGGGAATGAAATATTTAATATTTTCATTTCCTCGATCTGGTAACGAGGCAACGTACGGCATTGACTACCGCCACTAAACACGCAATTCCTCCAGTATTTGGTTAAATGTGGGAAATGGTGATGGGGAAGTAACTTAATAGGAATACAGCGTGAGGTTAACACAAAAAAACCGAATAAGTATCTGATAGAAAGTAAGTAAAAATAAACAAAACCCACGTCACGACAGCTACAGTAGCAATCAATAAGCCCATCCATTGGAAATGTAAAGTATGCGCTAACGGTACAACTAATTACGGCGTTAGTGTCGATTCGAATACCTCACGACTCTTAGGAAATATACAAAAAATGATTAATGCTAGTTTAAATAAAAATAAAAGCTTACTTACATGACATTATAATTCAGTCATCATAGATGGTTTTTATTGCAAGTAAAAATTTATTTTTTAATATTTTTTAATATTTTCTGCAAAGACAGATTTTTAAGTGTAAAATATAAAATTACATTTTTTTTTGTATAATATATAATTTTTATCGATGACTTTTATCAAGTGTTGGTGGACGTAAAATCATGTTACATTTGAAAATAAATGCCTCTTGTAAATTTCCAGAGCATTAAGCCTTATTCGTTTTGCATTGTAAAAGGAGATCGTAAGGAACCCATAAATATTACTTTATCTGGTGTCCGGAACACCGAAAATGTGGGACGATTTCATTTCGTCATTACGAAGTGGGTACCTACGTGACGGTGACGGTACAGGGCTGCCAACCTTGGATAGGTTTGAAGGGCGACAAAAAACTGATCTCATTTAATTTCACTGGCATCTTGGAAACGTGAAAACTAATTTCATACTGCATTTTCTGTATAATATAACTCTATAAATAATTTGCCCTTTCAGAGTTATTACTTTTCTGTTGTGTTATCATCTTTCGTATTATTATTTTTTCCTCAAACGTATTATATTTCCATTGCTTTTATTTGTTTAAAATTTTAAATCATTTTGTAAAGTTTTGGAGAAGTTATTTTAATTTAAACAATATATTTTTTGTTTGATTGTCAGGTTAGCAAAATAGGAAGAGGGAGACTAGTGTTAAAACACCTTTGTGCCCAATTTCTGCAGAATTCTGGGGGCTTCTCGTGTGGAGTGCAATACCAAAGCAAAGACATGAAAATATTAAATATGTAATTTCCTCCAGTGGGAATCGATCCCATCGATTGCGTCTATATATTAAAACAATGTATTTAATTATTTATAAACTTTCTGCTAATATAGGTATACTTAAATGAGAATGCAAAAAAAAATCCCCACCTCGTACAACGAAAATGAATGATCGAGCAGATGTTACATTCTACAATAATCGATGCATTATGAAATATACCAATTAGTTCCAAATGCGGTAAAATGTACGCACATGTGACATTATCACTATTTTGTCTTATTGTTGCGCGAAAATATTAACCCACAGGGTTTGGGGAATTTATTATAATCCTCTTCTATTCTTTTGTTGAGTCCCTATAGCGGGGTTGATTACGGCGAAGGGGAAATTTTCGATATATCTACAAAAATATGATTATTAACGTAATTTTGAAAATGTATATATTGTTTGATAATAAAATTAATTCAATCAGCTTCACGTTGTATCCCACACACAGCAGAGGGAACCTAGTGTTGAGACACTCCGTTTCCCACTTTCCGCCGAATTCTCAAGGCTTTTAGAAATTAAGTCATACTACTCATAGATTTAAATACGTCGCCAGTGCTATACCGGTGGACAAGCCCAATGCTATAAGGTATAGGAGTCACTCAGACCTGGTCCGCGGTCCCGAAGAGCGGACCAGTTATTAATAATCCGCATTCACGAACGCACAAGCGCACGCGCACGAGCGCGAGCGACCGGCTTGCGACGACATTCCATAGCATTGTCCCAGCCCGCTCCGCCCGCGACAATCTTGTCTATTCACACCGATAAATCACGATCGTCTCCAATGTTCCCTCTTATTCCTCCTCCTCCAATCCTCTTTATGTTTGATGTTCGAGGCCGTCGTGGCGCAGGGGCACCAGGGTGTGATTGTAACGCGACGGTTGTGGGCTCGATCCCCACTTGAAGGAAAGAATTATTATTTATTAATATTTTCATTTCTTAGCCAAAAAGCCCGGTGTTGACTTACGGCAATACAGAATACCTAAAAAAAAATTGGTGTAAAGTAGAGAAACTCAGATGAACCTAGTGTTAAGACACTCGGTTCATCTGAGTATCCTGCTATGAGCGGGATAGAGCGTGAAACTGATTTAATGTTGTTCATTGTTTCATCTTATTCCTCTTCCTCCTCCAATCCTCTTCAATGTTAACTTTATTTACCTGTAACTGCGTCGCGTCACATCGATTAATTAGTACAACACTGTAGATAAGATAGTGGGGAAGCGATCGCTTTCAATTTCCTCTCGAGGGACCCTTGGCGTGAAGTACGCGTTAAGTGCGGACAATCGAAGATAAAACGTGCGAGACAAGAACTACCCTTAATCTGGTGATCGAAGATTGGGAGAAAACGTTTTGTCGTGGGGTGGCACGGTCGAGTCGCTTTGTTTGAGCTGGCTTCTAATTTGATTGCCGCAGTGCGCGTCCACGTGGACGACAGCCCCGTATGTGGATATCTTATTGGGGCTATAAGATTTTGTATTGCTGTTTTCGTTGTAAATTACAATAATATAAATAATATTTTGATAATTAAAATGTTGTATAGAACTAATATATTATCTGTGACAGGAACTTTTATTCTCTAATGATTTTTTTAACGTCACGGTGCAGCGTAGGCAGAGGGAACCGAGTGTTGTTTTCCAGCGAATTCTGTAGGCATTGCGTGTTGAGTGACGAAACTCAACGTCGCACTTCACCTCGGCACCAGACCAAAATATTTAATATTTCATTTCCTCGAGTGGGGATCGAACCCACACCCTGTGGCATTTCATTTCCTCGAGCTTGTCAGTCGCGTTCACAGCCATACTTTGAATAAATATGAATAAACAATAGAAACTACCATACAATACTTACCTATTAGAAGCTCGTAGATACATCTTTTATCTAATTATAGAAACAAAATCATACAATCTCCTAACCCTTATTAAGTAGCTCGATAGGTCGTCGCCACACGCGATGAGAACTCACCCAGAAGCAACGTCGCAGGCTGCGAGGGTCTAAATTGATTGTAATTTGAATGTGTTTTGAACAACCGTGATTGGAGTCAGAACTGAGAAGCATCTTCTGGGCTTCATTAGACGTTTACATGGTCATTCCTCTTTGACCTCGCAATGAGAGGGAATGTGTTTGTGTCCTGGCGCAAATAACCAACTTGTATCCATACAATATTATCAACTTAGTAAGGTATATTAGCGAGAAACGCCCGAGGCGATTCACTTATCTATGGTATCGGTCTGGGTAATATGCTTATTAAATTATGTCGAAGGCAAAAACCCGAGGCCGGCGAACCTGTAGCTTTAGGGAGTAATTAACGAAATGAGTTTTATCCTCAGATTTAATCATCCTCTTTAATTATAACCTCAGTGTACGGACACTCACGACTGGAAGCCTGTAGTGTTTTTTGTGTTATAGATAGGTATGTTTTAATATAAATATATGAGTCACCTCGTAAAATATTATAGGTAGGTAAATGGTAAGCCGGTAAAAACAACAATAACAATAGTCCAAGTGATTATTTGTTTTACATTTACCAATATCAGGCCAGTCGTGGCCAAGGGGCATACAGTGTGAATGTAAACGCGACTGGTTGTGGGTTCGATTCCCACTCGAGAAACTTGAATACTTACCTTTCCCGTTTTCTTCGCTCTGGTGTGGAGGAAAAGCACGGCGTTAAGTTCCGCCAATCAACACGCAATACCTCCAGAAATCATCGGAAAATGGGAATTTGGGATAGAGCGTGACGTTAAAAAAAATTACCAATACCAATACCCACGATAAAAAGGTCATTGTTATTCATTTATTTGATTAGACAAAAACACAAAAAAAAATCCAAAACAAAAAAATCTATTCAAATCAAATACTAGTGTAGATAGTGAATTGTTATAGGAATTAGGGTCAAATTTTATTGATTATTGAACAAAAAAAATTGTGAAACAGTATGGGAGTGTCTGGGAATGGCCGCGACTAAATCAAACGAGTTTGCATATCAATACCTGTTTAATACGCATCACTACATTTAATTGAACTACCTAACCTAACCTAAAGGTCTACTAGTACTTAATGAAAACTTCGAGGCCACTCGTGGCCCAGGGAACAAGCGTGTGACCGTAAAAGCGACCGGTTGTTAGTTCGATTTCCATTCGAGGAAACGAAATATTTAATATTTTCATATCTTCGCTCTGGCGTCGAAAAGTGCAGCGTTGAGTTTCGCCAGCGAAAAGCTAAAAGAATAAAAATCCTATGCAATTTCTCATTAAACAGTTCTAATGGTCTGCTTGTTAGTTACATGTCAATTAACGTTAGGCCGGAAAGTAATTGACGTAAAAAAAGTTCAAAAGCAGTTGCCGAGGTTGCCATATACGATGTGCGACAACAACATAGGTTGCGTACGGTTACATGCCACATTTACCTGCCAAAAGGAGTCGATTATTTTTTGCTACGTTTGTATCGACAAGATCTCAAGAACTATATAGAAACCATTGAAAATTTAGTTATAAGTTAATTGAGTCAATAATTAAGAAGATGATATGGAATAATGGGAAAATGAGTTTGTTCTAGTTTTCTATCGTCATGTAGTTGTTCTTAATAGTAGGCTTGCCATACTGCTTAGACTGGGTTAGAACCTGTTACCAAACAAGGACTAACATATCAAGATGCAATTTAATCAATTATATATCGCTAACTTTGTATGTGGATGGACCAAGTCGTGCATTCAAAGTGTTATATTACATTTAAGCCGCGTATTTACCATTATATTTAACTAAGACCCGTGTTTCAGCTGTGCACTTTTGTCCTCAATATAAATCTACCACCAACTGACATTGGAATCTGTTCAAAAGTGTTAAATCGGTTAATATAATGATGATGGATGCACGACCAAACAGCCCACAGCGGGGGTGTTTTACCCCACTATACAAATAAAATATTTTTATTATTAACTGATTCGCTGTCCTTATCCCACTCGCAAAGTATCCAATCAGATCCTCCTTGTCGTACCATTTAATCGAAATCATATTTCTGTTTTGTCATTATGGTATTACATTTAGAGAGTTCCTCTCCTTTGTCCCGAATTTCGAATCACTGGTTTCTTGTTACCCATACAGCTTTGGTTTTTGTTTCTTTTTTAATAAACCATACTTGTTCACGTTTGAAATATGAAGCGCCTAAATAAATAAACTTCCAAGTCTCAACTTAAGTTTCATATTTGTTTAAGGCTTTTTGCAAAAACTGTCCGATTATATCGCCATCTGTCGCCAAGTAGTGGAAGCGATCACATACCTGTAATTTTCCTTGTTTACTCATGATACTATTACCTATGAATGAAGCACCGTCGCTATAAAAAAAACGCAACCGAATCGAAATCAGGCAATATTGTTTAAGACTCAAAAACAGTCGCATACGATTTCCTTTCATCATCACGGCTCTACCTGTGGGGGTTCACAAAAAACACGGCAGGTAGCCCATTTGTTTGTTATTAATTCTCGCGTCAAATCTCGTTTTTTCGTCGGTCGACCGCCTTAATTCTGTAAGAATATTAATTATAATTATAAACGGGACTCGTCGCGTTCTGTAAAAGGTGCTGGAACGGAGGAGAGTGCTTAAATTTTGGTCCTAAATTTAAATCTGATCGTTTATCATGCGACAATGTCAGTTTTATCTGTTTCGTTTCTTTTCTCATTTATTATTCGGGAGTGGGTGCCTGATGAATTACAACCCGAGGCTTTGTTTACAGAGACATTAAATTATTATTTTTATTCTTTAAAGTATGTGTGCAGGTATAAGTAATTTATAATGTTTCAAGTTAATTATAATTCCTTTATATTTTATATATACCTATACAAAAATGTATAGAATTATAAGTAAAAACGTTACGGTAAGTGCGCAAACGCCGTTGACACGTCAGCTAGCGAATTATCAAAATACGCCCGCGCACGCTTTCTGAACACAGTAAATACTAAAAATAGTACTTAGCTATTCGCGTTTGTTGACTTCAGACTCCACCATATCAAATGATAGTCTATATCATTTTGTAGAGTATCATTATGCACTTTTAATACTAGGTGCTCGTCGACTCGGTTATACCTTTGTCAAAACGGTTAAGTTACACGAAAAAATTAAATATGTTTTTTGTATCTATTAGTTATTATAAATAACTACATATTTATTTTATTATTTATTATTTTTTTTGTATAATATGTACCTATTCAAGGCATTGTTTCACAACTGTGTCGCCTGTCGATGTAATCCATACACGCATTACTACTTCTTGCATGCTGGTTCACCGATAGTGCCCACATGGGCTATGTTATTATTACATATATAATTTTATTATTATTTTTTATGAGGTCATAGTGGCGTATGTATGGAAACAGTAACTGGCTGTAAACACGACAATTTAGGGTTTAATTCCCCTCTTTCAGAAATAGAGTACAGCGTAGAGTTTTGTCGCTAAAAGGCAATGTCTTGAATTAAAGCAAAAAGTGAAGAACGGAGTGTTTTAACACTAAACTTACCCACTTAGCTATAAGCGGTATAAAGTGGAAAGCTGAAACAATATTTTTTATTAAAATATATACCTATTATAAGAGACATTTTTTTGCATTCACAAAATTTGCGAGGACTAGAACCACCTTGCCTCAGTTTGATATCACGAAGTTTGAAATCGTGATCGTGACAAATTGAAATTGAAGACCTATCGCTATCCTTGACTTTAAAATTTAAACAATAATCTTATTTAAATCCGTTGCAGTCTAATACAGTGTCATGATATAAGGTAAATTAAAATAAAACGGAACCATTTATTTATTTGTCCTTATAGATATCTACTTGGAAATTGGATATTACGTACCATTTATAAATTTTAAAGTAAATTGTTTTTTTGTGTTTTATTTAATTAAAATTTAGATTTTTACATGCAATATCAAATAATTCTCATAGAGATGACTAATTTATTTTAAAAAAACTTACAAAAAAATACAAGCTGAAATGTCCTCTTATTTAATTCTTCAATTAAGATTACAACATAGGTATGACTTTTTCAAGTCTTCGTGACAAAATCATCGATAATTTCGTTAACATTTACCGTTTAAATATTACATGTAGAATTTCCACCATTTTCGCAAATATGTGAGAGAGAAGAGAGAGAGAATAACAAAGTAACCAAATAAAAAAAAATCCCAAACTGGGGATAAATAATGTACTTTTTAACAAGTTTTTTAAAATTATTTAAATACTAAAATTATTAACTAACAAAATAATTCAAATATTCCATAATACTAGAACCATATAGCATATACAGTACTTATCTGANATTAAAATAAAACGGAACCATTTATTTATTTATCGTTCGTTATAGATTACGAACATTTAAAAGTAAATTGTAAAAATTTTTTTTTTTTGTGTTTTATTTTTATCAAAATTTAGATTTTTACATGCAATCTCAAATCATTCTCATAGAGATGACTAAATTATTTAAAAAAATTTACAAAAAAAATACAAGCTGAAATGCCCTCTTATTTTATTCTTCAATTAAGATTACAACATAGGTATTACTTGTTCAAGTCTTCGTGACAAAATCGTCGATAATTTCGTTAACATTTACCGTTTACATGTTACATGTAGAATTTCCACCATTTTCTTAAAGATGAGAGAGAAAAGAGAGAGAGAATAACAAAGTAACCAAATAAAAAAAAATCCCAAACTGGCGATAAATAATGGACTTTTTAACAAGTTTTTTAAAATTATTTAAATACTAAAATTATTAACTAACAAAATAATTCAAATATTCCATAATACTAGAACCATATAGCATATACAGTACTTATCTGAGAAAATAAAAGAAACCAAATAAACACAAACAAACGTCACCCCATACCTCAAGTAGGCACATTCATACGTTTACATTAGATGAAATAAATAAAACGTGTCGAGCCTCTGTAATACTTTTCATTGAATATTAGATTGAAATTACATACTCGGGTGGAATTCTCCACCTTTTACCTACCTATATATAAAGCGCGCGCGCATATAAACGATATAAGAATTTGAAATTAGCATTCTTTT
Organism: Heliconius cydno galanthus; assembly: GCA_036379175.1. Classification (NCBI taxonomy): domain Eukaryota; kingdom Metazoa; phylum Arthropoda; class Insecta; order Lepidoptera; family Nymphalidae; genus Heliconius; species Heliconius cydno. Next base: position 1,032,855 of record JAKRZM010001319.1, read on the forward strand.
GTATGCCACACCCCTTACCCGCGCAACCCGCGACTTAATAATATGAAGAAATTGAGTTGTTATACACCCTTTCCGGGAGGAGCGGGTGCAGCTCGCCTCCAAAGAAGCCTTTTGCAATTGAATTTAGATATTCTTTTCCCGTACGTAACAACAAGGAGGTGAACCGCTGGTTCCGTAGGATACGTATATCATTTAATTTCTTATATGTCACCGTATTTTACAATATTCTATATTAAAATATGCATTTGTATATTAATAATGGAAATCGATGATGCTATCAGAACTGGATTAATTTTCGTAAATATAGATTATTCCCATGTTTCTATTTTAACAATATAATATCTAAATAAGTTCTATTAATTTGATCAGCCTTCCGAGAAGCAACCATATCATGATACTGATATATAATTACAGAAGGCTATTAACATCGTCCGTGTACAAACATGGCGGCTGATTGCGGGTTTCATTTTAATTGCGCACACGCATCCAGATAGCAAGTTAGAGCTGCTATTGATTTGAACTTACAATATTGTGGAAAACGTGGGAATTTTAATTGTTATTCCTTTTTGAAGTAGGTACTTCGGTGGAAGATGATCGATAACATCAAAGATAAGGATAGCTTTCGACGATGTTAAGTCAACAAGCCCATATCTAGATGGCTCTCTATATTTACACAAGTGTTCCAATTCATATCGACTAAATTCAGCAAATGTCGTGGGAAAATGGATTTTTGGTACCTAATTTTCAAAAATTATAATACAATTGTTTTTTTCCTCTAAAATACAAAACATAATTATTTAAAAAAAATGATACAGTAATGACTCAAATTATTATCATTAATGATACATTCTAGTCAATGGCCGACGTCACGCTCATTACCGAGAAATGAGTTTAAAAGTAATTCGAGGTCTCCCAAATTATAGATGTTCAGAGTGGCGGATGTCGCCGCGGCTTCAGCGGCGCCGACGCAATCAAAAACGGCACGTCATTGTTTTTTGTGTTGCAGCCCCAGGCGCCTTAAGTTCCCGTCCACTAATTAATTATTTCACATGTATCGATCATTAATTACGTACGACGGTCAGCCCGATACAGCCAGATACAGTCCACCCGTTATCTTTAATGACGCCCGGCAATTTGTCGGCCGTAATTATCTTACAAATCAGACGCACAAAAACGAAATATAATGATTTAAAATTTTAACACGATCGAGGCATTACCCGGCACAGGCACAGCTATTAATACCAGAAAGCATCGGGATCGAATCAATCTTAATCTCGTATAGAAACGTAATCCAGATTTATTTATGACGAGGCTGCGCGTGTGCTATTATGCTCGTCTGTGGCAATTTGCCTCGGAAATTGTCTTAATCGGCCGCTCAAGGGACTATTTATGTATAATTATTTCCAAATTCGACGATCCGTTTGATGCCTTTCCGCTCTCTTTGAAGTGGTTCGACAAAAAAGTCATCTGTGGTAACAATTAAGCCTCGAAAAAATAGAAATAAGTATCGAAGGGTCCGCAATAATTACAGGCGCAAATTGAAGGTTCCTAAGAGCACTCGGTCGGGTGGCGCCTGCCAGGATACCTGGAGGTGCACGCGACGACCATCAAAAGCAAATCTTTGATTTTACACTAATTATATAATTGGCGCTAAATTGGCATTTGAGGCTTATAATACAACATTTTTCTAACAAACTAACATTTCAACACAGTTTTAAGTAAATTCGTCAACACTCTGTCTGTCTCTTCCACATGCTTACTTTTCAAATCATATCTTCATGTTTTTGTTTACGTTGAAAGCTTATTTTCCTTTGACGTTCCATTTAAGGATAATTAAAAGACAAATTAATGGGAAAGTCCAATTAGACATCACTAATCGTACGAGATTAGTATTATTCGCCTCATGAGAGCTTTGTAATTACTGTGCGCTCGAGTTCATTTGTTTTCTGCCATGTCACTGTTTTGTGTAAAACGAGAAGTCATTTTAATTACAGAGATTTCTCTTCTCTACGTCAATTTTAAATGTTGTTAAATAATGGGCGAATGCTGCTGTGTATTGTGTTAAACTTTCACCTGTAATTTTTTTTATGATTATGATTTTTATTTCTTCATACGTAACTTATGTCTGCAACTTTTATCACCTTTAACGTATAGATAGATTTCACTTATCTTCTTATTTTTTTCGAATTGAAAATTTCTTCATGAAACATACGAAAAAAAATTACCAAATTAAATTGAAAATCTCATCATTTTAGAAATCATCACAGTCAGAAGTAAAGTCAGTGCTATGGAATAGCATTGACTTTACCCATTTAAATTAATATCTATCCTAAAACATATATTCCCAAGAAGAGAATACATAACATCGTTTAGATTGAGTATACGATTAGCGTTAAATGTTAATAAATATCCATACTTTAATACAATTTAGAAAGAATAATAATTAATAATAGAAATTTAATGTATCTACAGGCTAATTTAAAGATGATCTTTAATTTTAAAAACATCTACAATCCAAGCGACAGCTATTAATGCTATTGTTACATATGATTCAAAATTAATTTTGTTTTTAAAAATACCTGTTTATATTAAACCATAAATAAAAACAAGAGCGAATATATTAAGTTTAGATTCGTATCACAGGTCTAAGAAATAGAAGCATGGAACACCACCAAGTCGTAGCCAAGGCTCAAGTACACCTACTTTCCCACGTGTAACGAGACCACCTCCATTACAGACATTCGCTCCACTTGCTATTAATGTAATAAGTAAATCGTTGTTGCTTCCTCCAATTTAAATCTTAATCGTTCAACATTTTCTACTTAGCAGATATCAGCTTTTGTCTCGATTTTATATCGAATTTGGTAATTCAACTCAAACTTGATGGTTCTTTACGATGTTTTCGTGAAGAAAGCCAGTCGAGGGTAATTACTTAGTTCTGCGGTTTCGTGTGAGAGACTGGACTTAATGAGGGCCTGCATAATAACCGATGATTATTAATATGAAGGTAGTTTACCGTCTGTCTTATTACAGTTCACATTCCTTATAAGAATGTTATTGGGCTAGAGTTTTTTTTTGGTTAAAATCTTTCGCTTATTAGGTATTTTAAGTGGTTTTACGCCATGTTTATCATAGAGTTGGCGTAAACTAATGGGTTTAGGTGTCATGTGATATTCAAATTGCGTTGGTTATCTAGGTTCCTTTTGGTGGTAATTTGTTATATTCAGCATAAATATTAATCTACTCGGTATTGCTTAAAGGAATGTACACGTGATGGTTGATAAGTTGATCCCCCACAAATATTTTTTTCAGTACTCTGATCTGGTATTATTAAATGCAACATATGGTCAAAACGCGGAGAAAAGAGTATCTTTATACTAGTTTATCTCTGCCTACCTTACAATACCTATAACATATACATAATGCTTGGAGTCGAAATTTACAATCTTAACTTTTCCAATTTCTATAAACAAAAGTATAACTACTATTATTTTAGTATATATTTCATTAAAGCACAAAAGATTCAAAGTAAAATACAAATTAACATTCGCAAATAATAATAGAACTTCGATAAACCAGTACTAATTCCTATTAATCAATAACATGGGATATCTCATTAATGAATTGAAAAGCGCACATCTTCATTATGGAGGACTTGATAACTATTGTATGAGATTAATCTGATGCGGGCTATTTGTATGTGTGTCTATGTATGGACACAGTATACAGGGTGTGAGTAAAACGGGTACAGGAAAACTATGATATTATATCAGCACTAGGCGTTTATCCTCTAGTTTCTCACAGTTTTATAAGGGACGTTAAATTCTTTTAATATTTTTAAATTTTCTGGTTGTATTGGACTGCATTGTACCTGTAAATGTCGCCTATTATCATTTTTTATATATTTTAATGTCATCTAGATAAAAAGAAATCCAAAATTTCTAACAAGAATGTCTTTTTTATTTAATTCTTATAGGATTCTTTTAAAATCTCTATTATTGTACATAGGTAACTAAATTTTAAAATTCTACCTACAAATTTATATATGAATACATATTGGTGTACAAAATACAATAAAGCTAGTCCGTACTCCAATTTCTCGTTCTTAGCATAATTTCAACACACATTAGTCGAGCTGATCTCCACAAATTACTCTTGCAGACCACAATAATTACAGCAGTAATTAAACCCTTTTTACTGCGTCATTTAATGATAGCGTACGAGAATCTCAACTCGTATTACCAACTTTGAGGTAATTCCAAGCTGTAGGTAATCAAATGAGAAATAACTTTACATGAAATTTTGTAATTAAAAGAATTTTTGGCCAGTCCTGGCGCAGGGGCCCAAAGTGTGACTGGAAAAGCGTCTGGTGGTGGGTTCGAACACCACTCGAGGAAATGAAATATTTATTTTAATTAATATTTTCATTTCTTCTGTGTGTAGAGTTCCGCCACTCAACACGCAATGCCTCTAGATTTTCAGCGAAAAGTGGAGAACGGAGTGTCTTAACACTAGGCTGTCTTTGCCAACTCTGCAGTGTGCGGGATACTGCGTGAAACCGATATGTACCTAATTAAAAATAATTTTTGTCGATGAATAACAGAAAATGACTGCCCCGTGTTATCGAATTCTTGTACCTAATATAATCGATAATTTAATCACGTTTAAGGGCCGTGCTCGACCGTTAGAAATGCAAACAAGCCAACGGGTGTGGTCTATATGAGATTAAAGAATCATTCAAGGTCTTCTAATTGTCAAAAAAATATTCTCCAAACCTTAGCAAATATTATATGAAACGTACATCCGGAACTAAATATAATAAAATATTTATTTATCTATAGGGGCCGGTCGCTTTGCTAGGAGCTAAGGTACAAACGTGCGACTTAAACGTGACTGATTGGTGGTGGGTTCGAATCCGAGGAAATGAAATATTTAAAAACGTTAAAGTTAAACTCCGCCACTCAACACTCAATGCTTCCGGAATTCGGCCGGAAGTGAAAAATATCTTAATGAAAATGAAGCTTCTTAGCATTAGGGTCCCAGGTTCCCACAGTCTTCCCTGTCATGTGCAGGATATAACATGAAACTAAAACAAAATATTAATAAAAATTATAACATTCATATCGGCGATGCATCCTGCTGTTATTCACTCATTAGTCAGAGTGATTAGCAATTCGCGATATGCAAGAGTTAGTCAGCTTTGTTAATCTTTGCACTGTAATTAACTTTTTTAGTCATATATAAAATTACAATTATTATTAATAGTTAATAATTTTTGCTTAATATATTTATAATTAATATAAAAACTGCTTACTGCTAAGATTACTATATATGTAAAAGGTAAAATAAATATAGGTATGTATGTATGTTACTCATAGATGCCACAACTACGTTTTAGATATTAATAATATGTCGAAATTGTGTTTAATAAATAAATACCTACGTGAGATAACAATTTGTTATTGATAACGTTTTAGATAACCGAGATGACGGCTTAATCTCATGATTTTAACGAATTTTCATTCTAGATTATCAATATATTTGTATTTCTTATTTATATTCCTTGTGATAATGTATTTAAAGAAGAAATTCGTAAAATATTTTACGTTTTAATCGTAAAATCTATGTTTGTCGAGTTCCTATAATATTGGTTGCTTAATTGTAAAAATGTCGCCGCTGACAGCGATGACAGCCTGTCACACGGATAAATTGATCGCAGTTGTTTGCGTAAATACCAGTTAGATAAGCGTTTATTATCAAAATTTTTTAATTTAAGCTATAGGTATATTGTACCTACCTACTTTGTAAATATTAACTGGTTAGCTATACAGTGCGACAAAAAACATTACTTCATTAAATAAAAGATAAAAAAATTCTTACCGTCTTATAATGAAAAAAAAATTGTTGGCAATAACGCCTTTAAATACATGAATAATTCAAAATTGTCATTCAAAAATATAAAGCCTACAATGATTATAATAATAAAGCTTACATTTAAAGTTTCAAATTATAGTAACACAAGTATTTAAATATTAATCTTTTAAAAAATATATATTTATTCCTACTATTAAACTTATCTAGATAATTATTGTTTGTTGTAAGAAAAAAATATTCATTACTTAACTTTGTTTTCTATTTACAGGAGAGCATGTGATGCCGGCCTTTGACGCCCGGCGCCATGCCCACGCCGCTGCAGCCCGGCGGCCCCGTTAGCGGCCCGCCTCCGGAGCGCAAGCGGCGCCGCAAGCGCGACGATCCGCAGAGTTCAGCCGCACTCGAACCGGACGAAGACGGCGACATGAGCCCTGAGGAAGAACCACGAAACGCTCCTGCAGCCCCAGCGGCGCCCACCCCCGCACCCTCGTCTGCGCCAGCACCCACCTCGCCTCCAGCTGCTCCAGACGCCGTTGATCTCACCTCACGCCGTGATTCTCCACCGCTATCCTCTGATGTTGAACACTTCGATGGCAAGATCGTCTATAATCCTGACGGATCTGCTTATATTATTGAGGATCCGGAAATATCAGAAGGAGAAACTAGCCTTTCAGACTTGCCTAAAATAGAGCCTGGTTGCATCGTAGACAGTCGGGAGAGTAATGTAGTGGAAAGGCAACTTGAGTTTCCTCAAATAGCGAGTGCATTCTACGTTTCTAGAAACCCCTCGTTGTATGGTGCCCTGTACGGAAGACTGGCTGCAGAACGAGCGCGAGCGAGACACGACGCTCCTGTGATGCATAGTTATCGAGTGTTTAGTTTTCGCGGAGGAAAGGACGCTCCTAGACCATCGTCACCAGTGCCAGAATGTCCCATAAGCGTGCCAGTGAAACCAATTCTTATGTGTTTTATATGTAAATTGAGTTTTGGATATGCTAAATCTTTTGTAGCTCATGCCCAATCAGATCATAGTTTATCGTTACTCGACTCAGAAAGAGACGCCTTATCGAGAGAAAACGCATCTGCAATTATACAGTGTGTTGGAAAAGATAAAGAGCCACTAGTCTCGTTCTTAGAACCAGTTGGTGCAGCCGCACCGCCACGTGCTTCAATGTCGGGCAGTCCTGCTAATATGTCTGAATTATCAAGCCCTACTATTGAAAAACGCCAAGAGACAATGACACCAGATAGAGATAACGAGTCAATGTTACCAAACGGTTCCTGTGACGATAGAAGACCGAGTCCGCCATCCTGGAGACCACCAAGATCCATGGCAGATTCTTTATTACCGCAACATTCCATGATTTCAGTAGCTCATCCTCACACAATAAATGCTTCTGTACAGCCCCGTGCTAGCCCGAATTCATCACCACCATTCCAAGCAGCACCTCCAGCATTCCTATCTGGTACAACGATAGGAGTATGTCCGGATCATCTTGGAGGACGACCATCTGGTGCTGATTGCCCGAAGTGTGAGCTTATTTTAAATTCGGGAAGATTAGGTGGACCTTTAGCTGGAATGCACAGCCGAAACTCCTGTAAAACATTAAAATGCCCAAAATGTAATTGGCACTACAAATATCAAGAAACTTTAGAGATACATATGAAAGAAAAACATCCAGAAGCTGAAACAAGTTGCATCTACTGTATTGCTGGTCAACCTCATCCACGATTAGCTAGAGGTGAAACTTATACTTGTGGATATAAACCTTATCGTTGTGAAGTTTGTAATTACTCAACGACGACGAAGGGCAATTTGAGCATACATATGCAGTCTGACAAACATTTAAATAATATGCAAGAGCTACAAAATGGTGGAAATCCAGGTGAAGGAAATTTACCACCAGCACAACACACTCCACCTGGACCACACAAGCCACCGCTACCACATCATTCGCCTTTGGGTCAAAAACCAAAACCTACGTTCCGGTGTGATGTCTGCAACTACGAAACAAATGTGGCACGTAACCTTCGAATACATATGACATCCGAAAAACATACCCACAATATGCTTGTGCTTCAACAAAACGTTAAGCATATGCAAACTTTATCAGCTTTACATCACAGGCAGCAAAGCCAACAGCAGCTTGAAAGCCTATTACATTTTCACAGTGGAGATGCTCCTCCACCTAATCCGGAAGCGGCGCTCGCTGATATGGCATATAATCAAGCCTTGATGATTCAACTTATGACAGGAGGCCCAGGACCATCACCGCCCGAACTAGGCGCCCATTTAGATGTTGGCTTAAATCCTGAGGCTATGGAACCTCCACCAGAACCTGCAGACCCGGAGCCAGAAAGAACGTTCCACTGCTGTATATGTAATTGTTTCTCAACAGATTCCTTAGAAGCTCTTGGTCACCACTTGGCACAAGATCGTACAAAGATAAGAGAGCAGGAAATATTAGCATTGGTAGCTGGGCATTACGTTTGCAAATTATGTACGTATAAAACAAATTTAAAAGCCAACTTTCAATTGCATTGCAAAACTGATAAACATCTGCAGAGGCTACAGCATGTCAATCATGTCAAGGAAGGTGGTCCAAGAAATGAGTGGAAACTGAAATTTTGTGGTGGAGTTGGAACTGGTGGTGCAGGTATTGGTGGCGTACAAGTTAGATGTTGTGCTTGTGATTATTACACTAACTCAGCGCATAAACTGCAATTACATGCTGCAGGAGCCAGGCACGAAGCAGCTACGCTTCTATTGAGACACCTTAGGGATTGTGCTTCCAGGATACCTCGAGAGCGCCCTCGAGTTTACCGATGTGCATTATGTGGCTTTGGAGCTCCACATCGTTTGTCCTTGTTACAACATGTTCGTTCTGTGAAGCACTTGCAAATGGAGCAAATACATCAACTACAAAGACGATCTGAAGGAAAAGATCCCACTCCTGACGTAGCAGAACTTTTCCAAGTTATACCACAACCTTCAGAGCTGCCTAGTCCATACGATCAACAAGAAAATGGTAACTATTTTTTATTATTTATATCCTTTATAAAAAATCGACAAACCTCTTAATAATATTACTTAATTAGTGAATTACTTATGTTAATATTTTGATGGATATTGATTGCGATCATTGTTTCTTTTATGTTTATCAGTGGTAATAAGGAAATTGTTGCTCGTGCTTGCCAGTAATGTCTTTCCAACCGTGACTCCTATTGTTATTATTATTGTGGGCTAACTTCCTAGAGTCATTGTCTCTTTAAGTAACAAGTTCTAATGATGCCTAAGATGGAAACAAAACGCTACAACAAAAAGTATGCCTTTACGAAAAGACACATAAAAACGCGCAATTAGATGCGCGTGCGCAGCTTACCCAATAATTACTTCTGAGTAACTGCTATAACTTATGGCTATTTTTTAAAGCCGTAAAGTATATCGTTTCGTTATTTTAGTTTGAAAATAAATACATTTTGCAACTTTTATTCTACAAGCCGTGAAAATCCCATTAAAATTAATTCGACTAAAACTATTACTGCCTCCGTATCGATAAAGTAATACCAAACCGTCTTATGAATGTGATTTCGAAACGTCACTATCGGTTTCCAATTTAATACGATTCGTTCCTTAATCAATTTTGTACTGCATTTTTTACAAATATCAAATTTTGTGGATTATGGGAATAGGAGTACGTTTTTTATATTCTGTAAGTATCGTACGTGTTTTTCCATAGTTGTTTACATTTTCATTGCCACAGTTTAAGAGATTAGTAAAATAAGCTATGTTATTAATTAAAATATTTATTAATCAATTTAAATAATTTAATGGAAAAGAAATCTACATATAATATGTTGACAACGTCGCACATTATATATATATTATTTCAAAAGTACTGCAACATAATGAAAATACTGCAACATGTATACCATAGAACATCGAAGCTCACACTTTCTTCTTGTCAGAATTCCTCTTACTATCTAAAGGCAATCCCATAAAAGCTTACACATTTAGCGAAGAATTCGCAATCACAATAATGAGATAATTATACCCAGACCAAAATTTAATTTAAAGCGCGCAACATTAGAACAGGTTTCTTTAATAACTTACGCCTTACACGGTGTCGCCACAATCGAACCCGTCATTGGCCGGAGGCGGCTCCGCCCCGCGAGCGAAGGAGACGGAGAGAAGATTTGAATTGAGTACGCGAATTTTCCATAAGTACCGCATACGGGACAATGACACGCATTACGTATGTGGCCATCGCGCATTAAGGATGATTGCCCCTTGTGATGAGGCTGCATCATCTTACAATGTCGCCGGCTTCGCCTGTCGGTTGTTTATGGCCAAGGTGAAATATGATAAACTCAGGCAAAATAAATCCCACTTATATCCCGTCTCCATGTTTACGCTGTTTCTTATTTTCACTTCATTAAAAGCTCTTGAGCCGACGTTCGTGCTAAATAAATTATATGGAGCCTTTCCACTGGAATAAATAATTTTAATTTATTAGGAATTATTTTCTTTAAAGTAAAGTTATTATTAGTTATTTTATAAAATAGGACGACAACTATAGAATAAATAGAATAAACATTTGTATGTCTTTTTAAATAAAAAAGCTGTCTCCTTCACGGTTTACAATTAATTGTATCTCATTATCATAAAATTTTGAATATGACCACACCTTCACCATTATAAAATCTCTTAATGTACATTACTGACAAAAAATAAATAAATATTAATATAAATAACCATATAGGTACCGTTCATAATTGTTATAGTGAAACAAAAGCTCTTTGTCTTGCATAAATACAAAACATGTAATTAGGCTAATACTAATGACGTGCTAAAAATATCAGCTTAATCTATTATATACGCAATTGATTCTATCTAAATCCTTAAGTCTCATAAAGCGTACTAAAGAATTATAAAATATTCAAAAATTGCATTGTCTCCTTGACGCCACATTGTAAAAATTTTGACCCAAATCTCACAAAACAAAACTCACTGCACAATACTTACTTTACGACGCTATAACGATGTGGTGTTTCCTTAGAAAAGACCCTTTGTCCATTGACAAAAAGCGTTGGAGATGGCATTTATGCAGACATGGTCCCTTACCTGGCCATTGTTCTATGGTCCTACCAGACTTTGGGACGGCAAATTCACATTATAAATAATTACATTGACTGGTCACTCCAGTCCACGATTAGGGTCAGTTGAATTTTGATTATTATTATATTTTTGATTTACTTATCCCGCTCCCCTTCATTAGATGTAACGGTTTTAACTGCTTAAAACTATGAAACAGGTTCCCAAACAGGGGACAGACTGGTCTCAGCTGCGTCTGAGTGTGAGATTATTTTTTAAGTTCTAATTAAGGAAGAATATTTCATATTGAAATATTTGTCATGTGTCTTAAAGAAAAAATATAAATACACACCGTGGAAAGGCCTATGAGAACACAATACACATATACCTATATAATATATCCAAAATTTTATGTAAAACAAACATTTTGCAATGAATGATCCTATTTTACTTGGGAATATATAGTATAATATAAACGTACGAACGTAACGAAAGTACTATAGTACGAAATGACGTAAAAAGGCCCAAATTATTATTCCCTTAAAATAAGTTTAATTGTAACTTTAACGTATCTTATGTGCTCTCGCATCGGCCGTTTCTTTTACCTTCCTTATTTGAGCGTAAACAATGGGGGCCAGCTTCTTTCACACGCCGTGGCGGACATGTCCCTGGTCAAATAATAATTGCACACACGTTTTCTATATATAATATAGTTTTCTCACTCACTCTCCTCATCACGTATGTCGATCATCCGATCGCATTTGATCCGCTAAACGTAATATTCCAAACCTTTTGTAATAATGAACAATGATTGTTTGCCCGTCCTGTATCTTTCTTTGTGTGCGAAATTACAATATACTTGTTACGTTAGCATTAATACATCTGTGTATGTGTGCGTGCGGGATGGATAGAGCGATACCTTTGTCTTGTCGGGACGTTGCAAACAAAACGAGTCCTACTAATAATATAAAGGAGAAGAATTTTATTTTTAACTTCAATTCAGAAAAGTAACAAATGCTTGTACCGAACAATAGTCAGCTTCATTTATAGAAATAATCTTTTTTGTAGATAAATCTCACGTAGACGTAGGTAGACAATGCATGTGCGTAATATATGAACGCATTTTACTGATCGCTATCCATTCCATTTGTGAATTTTGTCATACGAGGTTTGTCGAATTTGTTACATCGATTTATTAAACTAATTTGAGACAGTCTTGAGACAAAAATTAATTTTAAATGTTTTTTCAACAGATACAAAGGAGCCAATTGATCAAAAACCAGAATTAACGCAAGAGCAAAAAATGATGCGATTCTTAGAACAGCATCAACAACTACAACAACAACAACAGCAGCACCAACAACAGCAACAACAGTTGCAACAGCAACAGTCAATGCAACAAACTCCTCAACCAAGTTGTAATGAAAAAGATGAAGATCGTGAAACACCTGGGCAGCATACATGCCCGTACTGTAATTTTAGCTGCGCAAGTGAAAGCAGACTACAAGCACATGTAAATTCAGTACATGGCGATACTTTGCGACATTTTATCTGTCCTTTGTGTCAAGATGCCTTCAAAGAAAGGCCAGCATTGGAGCGACATGTAATGCAAATCCATTCCGTTAATTCAGAAGGATTACAGCGACTTCTTCTTCTAGTAGATCAAAGTCACTGGCTAAACGGAGGAGGACAGCCACAGAGAGAAGATTCAAGGCAAGGAGACGACAACGAAAGGGAAATTTCGTCGCCTCGCTCTGAAGGTAGCGTAGATGGTGAGACTGAACGTTGTTCAACGTGTAACCGTACATTTCGAAACGTGGATGAGTTATGCCAACATCAAAATGAATCTGGTCACTTAGAACTGAAACAAACGCCGCAAGGACCTGGTTATGTTTGTTGGAAAAAAGGATGTAATAGATACTTTGATTCAGCTCACGCTTTACAAAATCATTTTAGAGAAGCTCATGCACGTAATTCCATTACAAATATGTCTGTATCTGAAAAACACGTCTATAAATATAGATGCAATCAATGTAGTTTGGCATTTAAAACGGTTGAAAAATTACAATTACACTCTCAATATCATGTTATACGCGATGCTACAAAATGCGTATTATGCGGTCGGAGCTTTAGATCTGTATTAGCTCTACAAAAACACATTGAGACGTCCCACCCTGAGTTATCTGAAGATGAGTTAACTGCTTTTAAGCGTAACCTCGCTACAAATCCCCTGTTACACCCAGGTCAAAGTGTCGCTTTAGATGCCACAACAGCGGATTTATTGCGGAAAGAAGCGCTGCGAACACCCGAAGACGAACTCGGTGAAATGGAAGATAGAGACTCAAGTGCCACTGCAGCTGATGAATCTGGCCACAACGATGCCGAAAACTCAGATGATTCAATAATATACAAAGACCAGCAATTCCTTGAAGACTACCTAAACTCGCAGGCCATGGCCGAAGATTCTTATAACGATCCAAACAGAAAATACAAATGCCATAGATGTAAAGTGGCCTTTACGAGACAATCTTATTTGACTGCACATAATAAAACTCTCCTTCACAGAAAAGGTGAAAAACTTACGTATCCTATGGAGAAATACTTAGATCCTAACAGGCCATTTAAGTGTGATGTGTGCAAAGAATCGTTTACGCAAAAGAATATTTTGCTCGTCCACTACAATAGTGTAAGTCATTTGCATAAATTAAAGCGGGCTATGCAAGAACAACAAAACAATAACAATCCTCCTGTCTCACCTGGCGCAGGCACTGCGCCCTCTAATTTGACTCTCACTCCCAAAAGCACGTCTAGCGAAGAAGACGATAGAAAACGCTACAAGTGTAATATATGTAAAGTCGCATATACACAGGGGAGTACACTGGATATTCATATGAGGTCGGTATTACATCAAACAAGGGCGGGAAAGCTACAAGAGCTCGCCGCTGCGGGCCACGTGGATTTGACACGACCTTTAGTCGAACAGCCGGATAGAAACGACTCTGCTAAAATTTTACAAGACGTGTTGTCGCCGAAAAATACATCCCCTTCGTCTACAAGCAGCGGGGGACATCGTTCCTCGCCCCCCGCGCGCCCAGGTAGCCCGCGATCCCCTCGCGCAGGTAGCGCCTCGTGCGAGCGATGCCACGCGTCATTCCCTACTGGGGAGCTACTCGACGCACATCGAGCAACTTCATGCCCATTTGGCGATGCGCGGGCGCATTCGCCACTTGGTGAAGCAGAAGCTGCTGCTCTAGACGAAATGGTAGCAAAGGGCAACCCGCCCAAACGTAACTCACAAATGTATAAGCAACTACTTGAAACGTTTGGATTCGACCTCGTGATGCAATACAATGAAAATCAAAGACGCAAATTACAAGAAGAACGAGAGATGGCTCGAGTACCGAGTCCTCCTCCTCCACCACCTGAAGAGAAGCCTCCCGACGGAGAAACAAAGTCCACGTGTCAGCATTGCAATAAGGAATTTTCTAGTGTTTTTGTTTTAAAGACCCATTGTGAAGAAGTGCACAAAGACAAAGTTCCGCTCGAATTTTTGGAGCAGTTTGCAGAACAGTTTAAATCGGAATATGAGAGAAAGTCGGGTGCCCCGAACTCGCCACGTGCTGCGTCTCCAGCACCTCAAGGAGACCGATCTCCGTCACCTCGGGGTGATAACAGTGGAAGTTTTAATGATAGCGCAAACGGTCCTGGAGAGGCTCAAGCCGGTGCCTTATTAGCAGCTCAAGTGCAAGAAATGCAAGCTGCTTTGAATATGCTACAACTACAGCAACAGCTCGGACAACTGCATCCAATGATGGCTCAAATGCTGTCTCTTGGTCTTCCCTTGGGCCTCAACATGGGTGCGCTGGCGGCGATGAACTTGCAGCCACCTCTCGTGTCTCTCATGTTGCCCCCGCCGCCCTTTGATGCAATGCCTTTTTCACATGATGCACAACTCAAACAACAGCAGCTACTACAGCAACAACAACAGGTGAGTCGTTATATTATGATACACTTTTATATATTAAGTCATAACGAAATCACTTAATAACATAGGATAGGCTTAATTAATAAAAATAAATTAATTTAATTTTAAAATTAATTAATAAAAATAAATAAAAATTATGCAAAAAAATATCAAGTAAAAGAAAAGCTCATAAAAAAAGAGTTATTATACCATTTCGTAACAATAATATTTAAGACACATTTTTAAGAAACTAAAAGCTTTAAAAGAATACAGAAAACTTTACCAGCCAATATAATTTTTTCCTTACTGTTTTTCACATAACAGTGAAATTTGAAACATTTATGTAATGTATATATAGATAAAATCTTAGACTATAATATAGCATTTAAAAATAAAAAAAATAACTTATATTTTTTGAACATTCCTCAATATAAGATTGAAATATGTAAAATTTTTGTACTTTATTTCCATAATACTCGTATAGTTATTTAAAGTATCAAATCATATCTTTATAGTTAAAAAATTAAATTAAAATTGTCTTTCTGTTAATTCGTTTCTTCAACGAATTGTCTACATAACATAATAATATTTTCTAGGATACACAAAAATAACCATGATATAAATAACATCCTGTTTGCTTTACGTAGTATTGTCAAACTATGTATAAATATGTAAAGTAGCTACTAAAAAATCCTATATTTTATAGAAAGTTAATTAAAAATCGACAATCTGTCAACTCGACTTACAATGATCTTTTAAAATAGTTATATAAAATTAGCTACATTATTATATTGAAAAATGTAAATCTAAGGATAGGTACTTTTGATGTTAAAAGCTCTTTAAGATTTCTGTTAGTAATTTAACCTCTATATTAAATACTATGAATTCAACGTATTAGTCATTCTTATCATTGAAGCTTACACACACACAAACTACATACATATTTATATTTACTTCTCAAATACAAAACGTCGTTCGATTAATTTTTGTAAGTATTGCTGTGTAAATGCCATCGTAAGGCGAGAAGGATATCAACGGTATTGTAAGATAAGCGGTACCTATCTATTTGCACGAAGCAACAGACCGCTCTTTGTTACCCTTCTCGAGGGGCGAAGTATTATTATTTCACAAAGAATATTATTATTCATGGTTACTTACCGGCTAACCTCAATTATTTGTAGATAAATTCGATTATTTATTTTGAGATTATAAAACATTTATTTATAGGTATGTAATAAGTATATTATTTGTTATTGAAATTTGCTGTTGTTTACAGGCAAATGCTGCAGCGGGACAGAAACGTGCTCGTACGCGAATAACAGACGATCAGCTCAAAATTTTGCGTTCGCACTTTGATATTAATAACTCTCCAAGCGACGAAGCAATCGCTAAAATGGCAAAGCAGTCGGGACTAGCTACAAAAGTCATCAAACATTGGTTCCGAAATACTCTATTTAAAGAACGCCAACGAAACAAGGACTCGCCTTACAATTTTAATAATCCTCCGTCGACGACATTAAATTTGGAAGAATATGAGAAAACAGGTGAGGCCAAAGTAACACCACTAGACTCGTCTGCAAGTTCTGATGAAGGCAAACCTCCACCTGAAAAGAAACCAAGAACTGATGACTTAGCTATGATTAGTCAGCAAGAGGTAAAGTGCGAACCTATTGACGAAGCGACTATGGAAGAAAAGTATAACTCTTACGATGATCGTCATCAAGAAGATAGAAGTTTTAATTTTCAACAAATACCATCTCAAAGTCCGGCCTTAAGTAATCCTGACAACTCTCAAAATATATCTCGACCACAAACTCCAACACATTTGTCATTAAACTCTCTAATACAGTCTCAACTTGACTCAATACCTGCGACGAGTATACCACAACCGCCACATCCATCGATGCTGCCACCGAAATTAAATCCAAATTTCACGTCCCCAAACTCCGCGCCCCCGAACGTCCTACCTTTGACCCCAAATCGCAGCCTCAGTCCTGGCAGGGGACCGGCCGATTTCGGACTTTCCGGGGGCAACTCGAACGGATCCAACAGCTCGGGGTCTTCTGGCAAACGCGCCAACAGAACTAGATTTACTGATTATCAAATCAAAGTACTACAAGAGTTTTTTGAGAACAATGCGTATCCAAAAGATGATGATTTGGAATATCTCTCAAAATTATTAGGATTAAGTCCTAGAGTGATCGTAGTTTGGTTTCAAAACGCACGTCAAAAGGCTCGAAAAGTATATGAAAATCAACCTGCTGCTGATCCACCAGCAGGATCTATGGATGACGCGAACAGATTTCAAAGAACACCAGGCCTGAATTACCAATGTAAAAAATGCCAATTAGTATTCCAACGATACTATGAACTAATAAGACACCAAAAAACTCATTGTTTTAAGGAAGAGGATGCGAAACGCTCGGCGCAAGCGCAGGCTGCTGCCGCTCAAGTCGCTGCTACCCTTAGTAGCGAAGACTCAAATTCAAGTACAGTAGAACACCACGTTCCGCATGTGCCAGTGTCACCGGCACCACCTCGAACTCCTACGCCTGCGGCCCAAAACTATCCAGTGTCTCCCGCTCCAACGACCCCTCATACACCGGTCACTCCTTTAACACATCAGCCAAGAGAGGAAAAAGATGGTAATTTTCAATGTGATAAATGTAATCTAGTCTTCCCAAGATTCGATTTGTGGCGAGAACATCAACTGATACATATTATGAATCCCAATTTATTTCCAAGTTATCCACCAGATTCCCCTTTTGGGATCTTACAACAACACGCTCAACTACAACAGCTCAATGCTTCACTCACAAATGAAGAAACACGTCATCCGTTGGTAGCCGCCTTAAACCAACAAGTGGCTAAAAGAAAATTTGATGAGTTTGAAGAGGTTGATACTGGTGAACAACCGAAAGATAAACGTTTAAGAACTACTATACTACCAGAACAGTTGGATTATCTTTATCAAAAATACCAAATAGAATCAAATCCTTCTCGGAAAATGCTGGAAAATATTGCTCGTGAAGTTGGTTTAAAAAAAAGAGTAGTACAAGTTTGGTTTCAAAATACACGAGCAAGGGAACGAAAGGGCCAATTTAGAGCCCACGCTCAAGTTATAAATAAACGTTGTCCATTTTGCCCAGCACTATTTAAAGTTAAAAGTGCACTTGAAAGTCATTTGAGTACAAAACATGCGGATCAGTGTGCCAGAGGAGAAATAAATGTTGATGCTCTTCCAGATGAAGAGTTAAGCACAGAATCGACACCAAGTTTTGGATCTCAACAAAGTGACAGACAGCAAAATTTTTCCCAAGCGGGGGCTCCCATGTTGCCCCCTATTTTCCCGCCTTTTCACTCAGACATGGAGAAGTTTATCAAGCAGTACAGTGAGGAGTCAATGAAACGCTATGTAAGCGAACTCCAAGCTCATGCTGCAGCACAACAAAATGGTAGTAGTGGTAACGATCCTTCTGAGAGACCAACTGAACATGGAAAAACTGAAATACCTTTGGATCTTAGTAAACCTGTTGATTTGTCGCGACCAGGATCAGACGCTGATGAAAGGTCAGATACAGCGTCGGAAACTATGGAATTTTACGAGGACGATGAACCGATGTCACCTTTACCAGGCCAACAACAAATGCCGAGGCCTCCAGGCAAGCGCTTCCGGACACAAATGTCTTCTGTTCAAGTAAAAATCATGAAGTCATTATTCGGTGACTACAAAACGCCGACAATGGCAGAGTGTGAGTCGCTTGGACGGGAAATTGGATTACCAAAACGTGTGGTTCAAGTATGGTTCCAAAATGCGAGGGCAAAGGAAAAGAAGGCGCGCTTAGCAGCCGGCCTACCCGAGGTCTCCGACGCGCAACCACCGGAGGAGTGTCGTGTGTGTGATTTTAAGTACAGTCACAAATATTCAGTGCAAGACCACGTGTTCACGCGCGGCCACATCGCCGCGGTGCGCGCGCGTCTGGAGAACAGTGTTGGTGCAGCGGACGACAGTACGCTCGCACTGATGCAGATGGCAGCGCGGCTCGAAGGCGGGCTCGGTAGCGAGCTGCACAACGCGTTCCTCCGACCTCAGCTCGCTGGCAACGGTGAGTGCACAACCTGACCGCGGTCCGAGTCGTCTAGTGCTATGCGCTACGCGGCTACGGACTGTTAACTTAGAACCTCGCAACGGCGAGCTTCGCCCTCTCGCGGACTGTCTCGCTTTCAAAGACATGTTTCAAACCGCGCTCAGAGCGAAGCTCATGTAGTGCCGTGACGATCGTTGGTCTATTTTCCTACTAGTGAGTTCTTTTGTATATAATTTATAGATATTACGCGATATTGTTACTAAGTGATGTTGGTACTACAATGGCGATGATTGTGAAAATATTATCTAAATTCGTTGTGCCTTGTTAAATTGTTTGCATAGAATAAATGTAAGGTGTCCTCAACTTATGCGATAGCTCATAATTTGTTTCTGTTTCAAATAAAACAATTCTAACGTTCACTCAACAAAATTGGACAAGAAGCAGCTTAAGTAAGTGTTGAGAATACATTTGTCGCGTCATCTCCTTAGTTTACATTAGAGCATTGTTTCACGGCACGGTGCCACAGTGCTGTGCCCGCTCGGGGCCGCGCGGGCCCGGGAGGCGTGCCGGGCAGTCGACGCGGCGGGCCGGTGGGCGTCCCTCACTGAGCCGCCGCTATTTAAATGCAAACGAACACAACAATGGTAGGAGTTAGGACGCGTGAAGGACGTCGTATATCTAATAAGACCGATCTTGCGCACACGCACTTCTCCCCACATGAATAATTAATTATTCAAATGACGCCAATCAAAAGGCTTTCTCAGAAACTCTACGTAAATGTCGATTGTTTCCTTTATTTCCATCGCCTTATTAAATATGTATCGATCCGTCGCATTGTGAACCAACATCGCGTAGCTCGCATAACACACTAGTAATCTGTTGCATAATATTATTATTCTTCCTAGTTGTTCATATTTAAAACTCCTATTAGGTTTTAGAGAATTGTCGATTGTTGTAAGTTTATAATGAAAACCAAATTATATATTATAGAGAATTTAAAACATTTAGTTATTATGTAAAGTCAAAGCGAAGCCTGAAGTCGTTATTACTATTTAAATAAGGTGCCTTGTAGATTGAAGTGTTTTGTAAATTATTACCCAGAGGTCCACTGTAAATATTTAATTCATCATGTAAAAGTATACTATTAGAATTTAATAAGTTAGGTCGCTGTAAAGTTTGTCTCGAACCGCTGTTCGCAGCGTGGCTAGTATATAGTAAATATATTTGTTCGTTTCATAGAGGCATCTTAAAAACTTGTGATATAACTGTATCTTTTAGTTTACTCCACATATATCTGCAATGAGAACAAAAATAAATGCAGGCTTAGTATATAGAAAGTTTGCCGCATTATAATGACTGTAGCGGTGGCTTGTGGGTTCACCGAATGTAGTTTTTGATTTTCTCTACAAATTTACATAAGAGTGGTTAAAAGTTAGGGTGTAGGGCGATATGCAAATATTTTCTTGAAATTTAAATATGTCGCATAGAGAATGAAGGTGCTCGCGCGCCTTCTTTAGCGCGAGCTACGAACTGGCGCACGCGCCGCGGGTGTCCCGTCTCTATGTATTCTGTGGAAACCTGCCCCTCGTCTTACGTGTCAAGATATTTTACTATTACGCTTTCAGATGCAAATTTTCACTTTGATATTGTCCACACATTTTGAATGTTTTACTTGCAATTATTTACCTATAGGTAACAATGGTTTTGCATATCGCTTTTTGTTATTATTTTTTATTTAGCTTTTTGTTATGTTTGTATTTATTTTTGTTCTTTAGTTGTATTATTTTTATTTGTTTCTTTTAGAATATAATATTATGTATGTACATCGGCGCCGTCAGTACGCTGGCGGTCGCCGACATATTGAATTTGCCTCCATTGCGACTTCCAATAACTTTATTTTAATAAGTATTATATAAGTTTACCTAATTTTAATGCAATCTGCATTTACTGTTACTCAGATGATATTTTTCGAAATAATTCTTGAAAGAGAAGTCCAGTGCCAGCCAGTGAATATCTTTTGGTATATTTGTGGCGATGTTTGTCGTCTGAACTAAAGAAAGATAAAAATCTTGTAAACTAAATAGTATTATTATAATTATTATCTACAGTTATTATATTTGCCGAATTCGTTGAAATAAATGCAATATTTATATTATTGAGTTATGTTTTTTTTTTCGTTTTTTGTTTCCTTGGTTCCTTTTCCTTAGTTTATAATATGTGTATATATTTTTTTTATTTTTTAAATTATTAAAAAAAAACAAAAGTGTAAAGATAAAATGAAACTTTTCTTTACTTGTTGATGATAGCCTTAGCTGGAGGGCTAAGAAAGACAAACTTGGGACAGGTAGGCATTCAAAGTTAATGAATTGAACTTCATCTCCAAACTTTACGCATTTTGAGAAAAGGCGTACCTGCAATATAAGACAAAGGAAATTCATTTGTGTAAATTCACATACAAGTGATGAAACTTAAACTTTTATCTACAAAAGCTTGAAACAAAAGGAGATTTAGATACAGATATTTCCTCCGCTGTGGGTGGTGCTGTCATAAAAAGGAGACTTTTTTGCATTTTTTACACAACACCAAGTAAACAGATTGCTAGATAAAAAAATGAATTTTATTTAGACAATACAACGATCGTTACGGTACAGAAATATGATTATTTTAAGAAATTGCAAGTAATACTTACTTTACTTTCTAAACTAGAGCATTTATAATGTTTTTTTTATTTAATAATAATAGTTAATTAACACACAGAAATATAATATTTGCATATATTTTAAGTATATACTACAAACAAAAAGCTTCACATCCGTAGATATCATTCGAATGTTAATAAAAGAGTCGACTCTACAGTATTATATAACCATATGGCGAGATAAGGCCAATTTGTAAACGATAGGTAGGTATAGTTGTCTATGATTGAAAAATTCCCTTGATTTTTTACCAAACGCACTTTTTCACAGCACCCACTCACTCAATATTATAAAATACAAAAAATATTAAATTACACGATCAACAATGAGGTAAAGCTAATGCAGGAAAAAATCTCCCGTTACCGAACCAACTAATTATTTCATTGTAAAACACAATAAACTAAGACGTGCTCGCGAGAAAACAACTCTTTTTGTTAAACGACAAAAGATTTTTTCTACGATCTGGTCCAATATCATGAAGGTATTAACGTACGTATCGATGTAATGGATCAAATATCATGGATGATTTACTTATACTTAGTTCGTTTTTTTCTTCTAAAAGAAATAAGTATAACTCTAGGTTATTAAATTTTTTAAACTATACACATTACTAATTAATTGATATGAAAATTATTATTAATGATAATGGTTGTATTTGATATCGATGGAGTATTTGACGACTATAAATTTTCAAACCTGCATTTTTTGCTATATCGTTGAGAAACTTATATACTTAAATTTTATGTAAAACAAAAGCAATAACTAAAAAATTACATTGTTAAAAAGTTAATCAAATTTATTCGATTATTTATTAAAGCTGCGATAGCATATATGCACTCTTTTTTTAAATATTCACAAGCAGTAAACTATATTTTCCGTTTTTCAATACGAATTTTGCAATATATTTCCTCGATCCATACTTTTCTTGATCTGTTTTACCCATTATAGGACAATCTAATATTTTGCTGGTTATGTAGACGGAGTAAGTCCACGAGGGAAACATGACAAACAACTATATAACAATTAAATCTTATTATAAAATTTGTAAAAACAAAAATTTATTATTTTATTAACCTAAGCTAATCTTATTAATACAGAAAGGGAAATTCTATTTACTATTATACGAATACTTATTGCGTAGATACTAGATATTACAGCCACTGAATTCAAATCGACTGACTTCAAAACAAATTTAAAAAAGAATTTATAGTATTGAAAAGTTACTTGACATAAACAGAATGTTTACTGCAACTTGTAGTAATATTATGATCATATTATATACATAGGTCTGCAGTCCACTGATAGACGTATGGCTCCTTCATAGAGCCCCAGTGTCTCTCTCTCTCTCTCTCTCTCAGGTCTTGTGTCGTCATAATTAACACCAGGTTGGTTAAAAAGAAGGAAAAGTTCTTAAGAAATATATCAAGTACTTACTTTGTATATAATAATAATAAAGATAATGTTTATAGTAAACATCAATAATAAAGATATCATACTATTATGTTAAATGTGAATGTGAGTTTGTTACGCTTTCACGCCAAAACTACTCAACCGATTGTGATGAAACTTTGTACACATATTCTTAGAGATATGCGACGTAGGATACTTTTTATTAAAAAAAATGTAGAGTTCCTAATGACAGACATTGAAAATAAAGATAATGTTTTATACTGTCATTTGAATTAAATAAAATAGAAGCTTATAGATGTAATAATTATATAACGTGTCAAGAACTCTATGACATACTTTCTTATATAGGTCACTATTTCATTAATATTTTTTCTATAGTTTAAAGTACTACTAAGTGATATAAATACGAAAATAAGAAAAATAAAAGAAAATTTGTATTTATTTGCAAATATTTATTCATAGAAACAACAGAAATACCAAAAAATATGTAAGAAACTCTGAAAAGAAACACCTTTTGTATTGAGTATCTTTAATTAAATAAATACAATAAAATAGATTTAAAAGAAAATACAAGGTACGCATTGTTTATTTTTTAATGCATTTTTAACAAATAAATCACAAAATTTATTTTATTTATAATTATTATTAGATATCTAAAATTAATCAATTACACCTATAATTTATCTCATTGAAATTCTCAATCCTATCAAGCATTTATAGTTTAGTGCTGACTGCTTCAGCTAAGCGTCCACGAGCACGAGCCTGGAGTGGCCCGGGCCGGAGTCACGTCGAGTCCCAGCCCATTACCCGTACCAAACCGTATCGACAAATAACGCCAATTATTGGAATGCTCTACAATCTTTTTACAATTTCTTCTTCTCCGTTATTATATTTCTATTAAGCCTTTTTTGTAATCAAACTACTAATGATTCGAATCCATTTCCTAGGCGGACGTGCCGTCCCCGCGATGTTAATGACACTACGTAATTAGATCCGGATGGTATGAGGGCGTTGACTTGCGGTGCTCATCTGCTGGCTGAAGCTAGCTGGCTGCTTTTGGTGGTAATAACTAGAGAAGTGTCAATTTTATGAAAAATATGGTAATTTACAACGGTTTCTCTTTTCGACTTTGAGTAGTAATCGGCGCGCGTCAAATGAAACTAGTAATTTTTGGTAATGAAGTCGTAAATGTTTATTTTTGTATATATAGTTAGGCTTAGATATATTTTATATACTACTATATAATGTATACTTAGGTAGGTAATAGAGGGAAACAGTACCCTAACACTAAATTTCTCAAGTTCCCTCTGCCTACCGTGCTATGTGCAGTATGTAAAACTGAAAAAACTTAAATGTATTATACAAATACCTAGTTTTACTAGTAAAAATGATTATTTCAAAAGTCAATACTAAGAAGTGCTAAGTGAAATACCCGTGCCAATACTTGTAAAACGAAACCAATAAATAATAAATGCATTTATAGTTCAGCTACCAGCACGAAGGAACCAAAAAAATGATTTCGATAGTCACATTCCAATTCTCTAAATCAATTCGTGGTGCGAGTGTAGTTCGTGTTCTTTGTGTGTCTCTCACGATGCTCATTTACCTCCTTTTCCTGTTAAAGTACAAAAATATATCTAAACATAGACAACCATTTTTTTAACTGTAATTAATCATAAATTATCTACAAATATATAAGCAGATAATAAAATACGCTTCACGTTTTTCCCATACAGGAAGGTAGACAGAAAGAATCTAATGCTTAATTTTTTTTTGATTGTTGAATGCGCCAAACATACAATGTGTTCCAATTTCCGAAAGAAAATGGAAAAGAGAATGTTTGAACTCTATTTTCTCTTTATCCACCTTGCTGTCAGTGGTAACAAAAACTATTAACAACAACTCAGCTTCATTTATCCCTAGCGGGGTAGTCAAACTATTAAAACGTCAAATATTTATTAGATAGGTACATCCTTTTAAATTTTTAACCATACGTAGGAACAAGCGTGCGACTGTATAAACAACGATTGCGGGTTCAATTCCTACTCAGCGAAATAAAATATTTAATATTTTCTTTTCGTCGCTCTCGTGATTTCCGCCCCCCAACACATAATGCCTCGATAATATAAGAAACAGTGTACAGCTTTGAAGAAAACTTTCAAATCACAATTCAAAACAAAAATCGATTTCGCGACCCTATATTTAAACAGCACTATTATCTTAGAAACTAACTAACTTATTAATTCTGTAACCACTCAATTTGTTATATTACACACCAAAGTAATTGCATTTAAGCCTTCTGAGTTAAGAAAGCACTCATTACAAACCGTACTTCCGTAGAGACGCTCACTTATTTGCTAAATAATAGGTTGACAATAAAAATCTAGATATTGTTAGTTATTGTTGAAAATTTCTTGAAAATGTTTTATACTTATAACAATGTTAGTGTAATTCTTCTTAATATAATTTGTGCTAACTGGCGTAGTGGCGTGTGGCTATGAAGCAATGGTTGTGGATTTGATCCTCACTTGGGGAAATTTAAATTATTATATAAATTATTAATATTTTCATTTCTTCAGTCTGGTACTAAGTTACTAAGGGCAATGCCTCGCAATGCCTTGAAAATTTGGCGATCGGAGTGTTTTCACACTAGGTTCCCTTTACACATATATGGTATACAATGTAAGGCTATTTAATGCAGTGGTAGAGTGGACACTGTACGACTCTACAAGTAATGGTTGTAGGTTTGATTTCCTAGAGACTATATGAGGATATATAAACTATTTTGTAGGAAAAATATTTCGAAACAATGTCTCGAAACTCTGCAGTAGGTATACCAAATCGAGAAGTGTAAATTTAAATTTTAAAAAATTTACCATTTGACAAACATGTTAATTTTGAATATGGTACGAATATATAGATATTAAATGTGACAAAAAATACTCAAAAAATAATTTTCTTCTATAAAATACATATTATTATAAATAGACATATAATATTAATATAAAATACTTACCTATTTAATAATAATAAAACAACATTTATTTTATACATACGTGTTCTCGGCCATACCTTTAGAGGAACGCCTCATTACACAGAATTAGAGTCGTGATTATTATTTTTATCGCTTAGCCAACAAAGAGAAATAGCTTCGGAGATTAGCGGTAATTATTCTCAGGTACTCGTAGTACACGTGAGCTTAGATACAAGTACGGTATACATAAAATGGGATCCTTCATATACTATCTATATTATTTTTATTAAGGAATAAATTTTCCATTTTTTTATGTAACTTAAGTTAAAAATTATATTGAAAAACATACTCCTCCAAAGGTGGGACAAGGATCGAGGTCATTGGTGGCTCAACCCAGTCAACCTTTAGGCTGAAAAGAAATCGTTGTAATTACAGCCTAAATTTATATAAAGTGATTTAAATTTACTTACTAATAATCAAATAGAGTACTTTTAATATATTGCACATTTTCGTAATTCAGTTTTTTAAATTTATATAACTAAATAAGGCCCATATAAGGGCTTCAAGGCACAAAACCTGTAAAGCTGTAAATGTAATGGTTAAGATTTGATTCCCACTAAAGATAATAATTATTTTTATACTTCCCCTCTCTGTATCATTTCAAATCTAGCACTTCGGTCGCAATGTGTGGAATTCGAGTGCAAACGTTTCCATTACCCGGACCGAATTGT
This sequence comes from Heliconius cydno galanthus, assembly GCA_036379175.1. NCBI lineage: Eukaryota > Metazoa > Arthropoda > Insecta > Lepidoptera > Nymphalidae > Heliconius > Heliconius cydno. The sequence continues at coordinate 1,059,687 of JAKRZM010001319.1, forward strand.
CTTAATAGGAACAGAGTACCTCTACACTAGGTTCCCAAATCTACCCTGCCTTACCATGCTATATGCAAGATAGAGAGTAAAACTTACTCGAATTCTAAGAGCAAAATGAAAAGAGAGCTCGATATAGACGGAGAAAGAATTTAAGATCCATTTGCAAGATCCAAAAAAGATTTATCAGCAAAATTCTATTGTGCAATACAATTTAATTACATACCATTTAAAACAATAAGTTGACGTGTCTACCTCTTCTGTCGTACTTCTAAGTTGGCAGAGATTTCGGAAAATTTTCAATGCGCACGCAGTTATTATAAATTACTTTGGCTCCTATCCCAATATAGGATAAGCATCGCCTGTGACTATACTTGTTTCATTGTATAATAACTTAGGTATAATGGAGTGGAAACCTGAATTATTGGAGGGGTTTATTTTTTTTGAAAAATCTTTAAAATTNCCATTACCCGGACCGAATTGTCTTAATAGGAACAGAGTATCTCTACACTAGGTTCCCAAATCTACTCTGCCTACCATGCCATATGCAGGATAGAGAGTAAAGCTTACTCGAATTCTAAGAGCAAAGTTGAAAGAGAACTCGATATAGACTAAGAAAAAATTTAATACAAGATCCAAAAAAGATTTATCAGCAGAATTCTATATTTGTGCAATACAATTTAATTACATACCATTTAAAACAATAAGTTGACGTGTCTACCTCTTCTGTCGTACTTCTAAGTTGGCAGAGATTTCTGAAAATTTTCAATGCGCACGCAGTTATTATAAATTACTTTGGCTCCTATCCCAATATAGGATAAGCATCGCCCGTGACTATACTTGTTTCATTGTATAATAACTTAGGTATAATGGAGTGGAAACCTGAATTATTGGAGGGGTTTATTTTTTTGAAAAATCTTTAAAATTTAAGTTGCACTTAGAAAATAGTAAGTGTAACTAAATCACGCTGTATCCCGCTAGGATAGGGATAGAACCCAGTGTTAAGACACTCTGTTCCCCACTTTCTTTCGAATTCTGGAGGCATTGCGTGTTGAGTGGCAGAATTCAACGCCGCGCCTCGATACCAGAGCGAAGAAATATAAACTAACTAACTTTAATATTTATCTAACCACATAAATAAATTTCCACTTTATAAACCAAGCATTTGTTATATTATAAACTAGTATTATAGCAAAACTGCTTAACTCTATCGAGTTGAAAATATCCGCCTAGTTGAACATAAAGCGATTTATCTATTAACATTACGATAGAGTTACAGCCTATAATAAAAATATTAATGTCACCATGATATCAATCTTTAGAAAAAAAGTTAAAAAGAAAAATATTATAGCAGCCATTAGAACCTCTCGCAAATAATCCAGACATTACGTATTAAACGGCAGATCTCAACGCTGTGATTTGTACCAGAACGTAGAAATACAACGAGCCTGATTGAACCTACTACCGTCATTATTACAGTTAAAAATATACTGTGCCTAGACGGTCTCAAACTAAAAATATAGTTAGATCAAATTAGAAAGTTGAAGTTCTATGATTTGTCTACTAAAGCGAGAAAATAAAACGAATGGGATCGAACCTACTAACCTCATGTTTACAGTCAGAGATATACTGTGCCTAGACGGTCTAAAAATATAGTTAGTACAAATTAGAAAGTTGAAGTTCTATGATTTGTCTACTAAAGCGAGAAAATAAAACGAATGGGATCGAACCTACTACCCTCATGTTTACAGTCAGAGATATACTGTGCCTAAAGGGTTTCAAACAAAAAATATTAGTAAAAATTAGAAAACTAGTACCGAAGTGGCACAATTCTAAAGCAAACCCACACATTTCGGTAGTAAATGCGATCTTTGACTGACGTTGAGGTTGCAACTTAATTATACGAGTATTTCATGGCACAAACTCATAAACAGAATTGTATTGTTCTCGAAATATATATATTTTAAACTCTACACTTTGTTGATGCTTAAATTTTTAAGTGTTATTTGAAAGTTTAAGTTTTGCAAGTATATTGGGAGTGAATTTTAAAATGTGCTTTCATTATTAGTGGAAAGATGAATAGCATATTTATATATTAAATTATTAATGTATATTTATAAAAGAAATGTGAAATTTGTATTCTGAATTCATTTAGTGCTTACATCCTAATAGAGCATAGAGCAAATTACTTTATTCGTCAATTTTAAGAATAAGTTTTAAGCATACGTGATGTCGAAAGACAGCTTTTAACTTCGATAGACCATTTCTATGAGACAAAGTAATCTATCTAATGGGGCTTAGCTTTAAACAAGTGCAAACCAGAAAAGTTCAATTAATAACAATTCAATGATTTTTTTCGATAAAGGTATTTTTTATAAATTGTCTAAATTCTCAATCTAATACTATGTGAAACATTGATAACATAGTTTTATAATGGTGTATTTTTAAAGAAAAAAATATTAAAATACTAAGTCAATTTACTCAAATTGCTTCCTTCAGTATTGAATTGTACGCTTTTGTGAATCATTACATTGAGTGGGAACGTATTAAATTTTCCATGAAATTAAAATTGTTACAGATAAATTGAAAATTTGCATAAATATCTTAATTTTAAATATAATAGTTTATTTTCAAGTTAAATAGATAACTTGTTTATTACGAGTGTAATATAAACTACCATCTTTGTTTTAGTGTGTAATATAATTCAAGACGTGCAATTTAGATATGATTTATTATGTTAAATTTAGAAAATAAAATCTAACTATTAACAATTAATAAAAAAGCTATAATCCATACCTATATTATAAATTCGAAAGTAACTCTGTCTCTCTCTGTCTGTCTGTCTTTTAGGCAATCAGGGCCAAACTGCTAATTTAATTGTGATAAAATACTCATATAGAGATACTTGAGTGTCTCGGGATGAACATAGGATACTTTTTTTTTCTCATATTTGTAATATTATCGATATATACCAATATATTAAAATACTTATTAATTTGACATGCAATTTATTCCGCCATGTCAATAACAACCGTCGCTATGTGACCGTTGCTAAACAACGATTTGCAAAGTTTGTTGTTAGAAAACGTCACCCAAAATGAGCTTGCTTAACGCACCTCTCTATTGAAAACTGAAATAATTTCATAAATATATTTAATAAATATTCGTATAGTTCAAGCGGGCGTAGCCGTATTCGGGTCCACTAGTCTAAGAATATATCTATACAAAACAACTGAAAACCGACATATCTATCTAGCAACTAGCCAAATAGGTATTTAGCGTTACGCCCGCCATATTTATGTAACAGATAATATAATAATGAATAACAAACAGCCACCGGAGCCGCCCTCCCCGGAACATGGCCGCCACACTTTGACAGTCAGATCGGTGATTTGCAGCTGCATTATAATCGATTCGGTCTGTAAGTACTTTATATTCCTTGGATATTAAATGAGCAACAAAATCATCACAAATTACCTTAAGATTTGACTGTGAGATATATTTATGACGGGTCGGGCGCGAGCGAAATGTTATTTTTGATTAATTCATAGTGGAATATTTCTGGTTCCCTTGGCTTGTGTTGTAGGAACTCACGAGGACTGGCTCTTAAGTGATGCGGTTTAGTGATAAATTAGTCGGATGTTGAAGTTGTTTTTGTTTTTGGTTTCGATTATTTCAAATTTGAGTGAGGGGGGTTTCTTAGTGAGAACGGTTGTCCTGACGCTAGGTTCCCAGGTACCTTCTGTCTACGCTGCTGTGTGTACAATGCACAAAAAAGTAGGTTCATTATGATTATTCGTAACATTTAAAAAATATATAACTTAGATCTTATTAGTTCTAATGTCAATTTAATTGTCAAAAAATAAGATTATACAAATACACTCAGTTTTTAATTCAGAACGATTATTTAAAAACCACTCTTTGTGCACCTGTTACCAATGTAAAGGTCTTGCTTTATTTCTATCACTAATAAAAAGAATCTTTTTTTAATACATAATCAACACTATCACATCAGAAATTGAAATAGAAGAATTTAAAACAAACCTTAAACAATATATTATAATAATATATAAAATATAAGTTGGATAAATAAATGTAATAAAATTTATTATAATAATAAATAAATAGAAAAAATCATCCAAATATAACATTCAAAACAAATAAATCACGAACAGTTTTAACGGTTCTTTAATGTAGCTGTTGAAATCACTCGTACACTAATAACAGCGGGAATCAGTGCGGCGTGCGCGCTTAAAATGTCGCTTTTTGATATAGATAGTGGATATGTAAGTTATTTTAAAAAAAAGAGAGGTATAATTTATTTTTTTAGTTTTACGCTGTTAGGACAATCCATTTCCCACCTTCCGCCGAATTCTCGAGATATTGTGTGTTGAGTGGCGGATCTTAACGCCGAGTTTTACCTAGAGCAAGAAAATCTGAAAAATATTTAAAAAAATTATCCCCCGAATGGAAATCGTACTTACAATTGTCGCGTTTACAATTACACGGACTTATGCTACTTCCCCAAGACCGTCTCAATAAAAATATAAGTATAAGAAAAAAAAATTTTTTTCGAAATAATCGCTTATTTTAATGTCTAAATCTATTCTAATCTAATTAACTTTACTTAGCCTAAAAATAAGTTAGTACTGTATTAATTACTGCGAGACAAACATGCAAGGTACATATACCTATATGCGTATAACTTATATTAACAAATCAAAAATACATTTATTATTATTATCATAAAAAAAAAACAAAATCGTATAACATTTTAGCTACACACTGTAGCAAGGGGCCCGCATATCCGCCTATCCTAATTGAGCCCATCGCGCTAAATAGTAGAGTGAGATTGTGGCAGTACGTACTCATACGAGTACAGTACCTACAGTGATGCAGGACAGATTGTTATCTGATTAAACGGGTTCACAGCCAAATGAGGAAGTCCTGTCTTAGTGACGGGTAGTGGGAATTAATATTGTTTGATATTTGTTTTTGTTTATTGTTTTTATTTTATTTGTGTTTTGAGGGGGATATTTAGGTAATATTTGGAAATTCTGAAATTTATCTATATCGAATCGGAACCCTTCTTGGGATTAATAATTATGTTCATTTAACCTCCATTTAATTCGTTAATATTTGTAGTTTAGTAGTACTATGGTTTTTCTGCACACCCAGTTGGATGCGGAATTAAGAGTGGGGATGAAAAAGAAACATAAAGCTATATTAATCTAGGCTTAGGAAAGTATTGCACTGAATTATTCATCTATCTGTCATTTATATTTGCATAATATACTTACTAGATACAATTAATCTTAATAACCTTCTAAGACATCAAACCAGAATCCAGTCATATATATCAACCCCTTTTCTTTGTAAAATTCATATAATTTTTATAATATTAAATTCAATAAATATTTACTATAAATCTTAAACAATTTTGAAATTAAATATATTGAAAAACAAAAAAAATCTAATTCTTAAGATGATTCTCACGAGAAATCTCCCACCCATCTGATTCACGAGTTAACGTTTCTATCAAGTCGATATACGAGTAGCATATGTAAGTTAACTTCCATTGTAAAAAAAACATATTGGCAACGCCATATTTTTTCTAGAACTCTAAGGGTCTAAGGGGCACTTCACAATGCACTGGCCTCATTATGAGGGTCCTTTGTCCTAAGAACCAGTCCTTTTATTTAGTTCTAAAGCAACGGGGGATTCAATAACTGTATCAAATCGAATGTCCCCTCGCTCTTGTGTAGTCATGACCTCTTATAGCACATGAATGAACTTAACTTAAGTTTTAATTAAACTTGATTCTTTTCTCTTTATTATTTTTTTTTTTATTTTTTTTATTTTTAGTCTTGTATCTTGTATTGTCCCATACAATATAACCTAACGATACTATAGTCTACGGTAGTCAATAACAATTGCAACTATTTCAAAACCAGTATATCTATATAAAGTAATATTTTAAAATCAAATGAAAAATTATTTACCGCCAAGGAAATACAAAATAAAGAAGTTACAGTTCTCGAGGAGTAGCCAGAAACGTTTTGTATCTAAATAAAGTTAAAAGCTTTTTTTATTATTAGTCATAAAAAAACAAAAAGAAATAGCAAGACGTTCGAAGAGAAGCAGTGACTTTACCCACCATCGAAACATACAGTTTGTTATTACACAATGTTACACAATACTTGCTAAACGTATAAAATCATCATATTGAAATCATTTTCATATTAAAACCACTCCTGATGACGTATAGGGAATAAATTACATTTTTTCTTAGGGAAATGTTATACCGCTCCTGTAGGTATAGTAGATCACTTAAATTTGAAATTATTCTTATGAATAAAAGAAAGTTAACTAAACTTATCATAATAATGACAGAATTCATTTATTCCTAACTTATGTTTCATCGTGCTTTTACCCCTTTACTAGAGCGAGGAAATGAAAATATTAATTTCTTTATTTTCTCGAGCAGGAATCGAACCTAAAACCTGTCGCATCTACAGCTACATACTTGTTCCCCAGCACCACGACTAGCTTTAGTATTTGTATATTAGTGTTTTTAATGATAATATACATAGTTGAATCTTTCTTTAATCTCATTGTCGTATTAAATTATGCATAAGAAACTAGGGCAGCTACCAGTATTGAATAAATACATATGCATCTTCATCGAATTCTGAATTCTTGTATACAAGCCAACATTAACAGTACATTGTTGGTGTCAATCCTTGTAACTCGCAACATCTCGGCCATACAAAACAGCTTAACGGATATTTTCCAACAAAATAATTATTTCTTATATTTCATCTATCCATCCATCAGCCTTTTAAGGTGGTGGACTTAGGTCTCCCCTAATACTCGCCACTCCGTCCGGTCCTGCGCCCTTTGAATCCAAGGGATTCCTACTGTCTTCTTGAGGTAAACACCGAATTATAAAGTTCCATCATCCCACCGCGTGTGTATTTTTTGCGTATGAATAATTGAATAGTTTATATCCCCAAAATTATTAATTGTGAAATATTTTTATTTCTTATATCCTACTCAACCTAGACTGNATATATATACTTACTAGATACAAATTTATCTTATAATCTCCCAAGACCTCCAGAGAGAAGAAGCCACTCATATACGAGTATATCAATCCTTTCTAAAGGCGTCATCTCATGATACTAGATTTCATACATATTTGTTATAAATTTTACACAATTTTGAAATAAAATAAAAAAAAACTAATTCTTAAGATAATTCTCACGAGAAATCTCTCACCCGTCTGATTCACGAGTTAACGTTTCTATCAAGTCGATATACGAGTAGCATATGTAATTTAACTTCCATTGTAAAAAAAACATATTGGCAACGCCATATTTTTTCTAGAACTCTAAGGGCACTTCACAATGCACTGGCCTCATTATGAGGGTCCTTTGTCCTAAGAACCAGTCCTTTTATTTAGTTCTAAAGCAACGGGAGATTCAATAACTGTATCAAATCGAATGTCCCCTCGTTTGTGTAGTCATGACCTCTTATAGCACATGAATGAACTTAACTTAAGTTTTAATTAAACTTGATTCTTTTCTCTTTATTATTTTTTAAAAAGATTTTTTTTATTTTTTTTATTTTTAGTCTTGTATCCTATATTGTCCTACACAATAGCATAGAAAACAAATATAATCTAACGATACTATAGTCTACGGTAGTCAATAACAATTGCAACTATTTTAAAATCAGTATATGTATATAAAGTAATATTTTAAAATCAAATGAAAATTATTTACCGCCAAGGAAATAAAAAATAAAGAAGTTACAGTTCTCGAGGTCAGGAACGAGGCCAGAAACGTTTTGTATCTAAATAAAGTTAAAAGCTTTATTTATTATTAGTCATAAAAAAAACAAATATAAATAGCAAGACGTTAGAAGCGAAGAGAAGTAGTAACTTTACACCCACCCATCAAAACAGTTTGTTATTACACAATATTACACAATACTTGCTAACGTATAAAATCATCATATTGAAATCATTTTCGTATTAAAACCACTCCTGATGACGTATAGGGAATAAATTACGTTCTTTCTTAGGGAAATGTTATACCGCTCCTGTAGGTATAGTAGATCACTTAAATTTGAAATTATTGTTATGAATAAAAGAAAGTAAACTAAACTTATCATAATAATACCATGACAGAATTCATTTATTCCTAACTTATGTTTCATCGTGCTTTACCCCTTTACTAGAGCGATGAAATGAAAATATTAATTTATTTATTTTCTCGAGCGGGAATCGAACCCAAAACCTTTCGCATCTACAGCTACATACTTGTGCCCCAGCACCACGACTACCTTTAGTATTTGTATATTAGTGTTTTTAATGATAATATACATAGTTGAATCTTTCTTTAATCTTATTGTCGTATTAAATTATGCATAAGAAACTAGGGCAGCTACCAGTATTGAATAAATACATATGCATCTTCATCGAATTCTGAATTCTTGTGTACAAGCCAACATTAACAGTACATTGTTGGTGTCAATCCTTGTAACTCGCAACATCTCGGCCATACAAAACAGCTTAACGGATATTTTCCAACAAAATAATAATTTCTTATATTTCATCTATCCATCCATCAGCCTTTTAAGGTGGTGGACTTAGGTCTCCCCTAATACTCGCCACTCCGTTCGGTCCTGCGCCCTTTGAATCCAGTGGATTCCTACTGTCTTCTTTAGGTAAACACCGAACTGATGAAAGTTTTATCTATAAAATGCATTTAATCCAAAATTATCAATCGTGAAATATTTTTATTTCTTATATCCTATTCTACCGAAATTTCTAATTACCTACAACTAAATTTAGACTAGATTGGAACCCTATAATTATCCAACCAACCATGTTTGGTGATATTCAAATACCACACCCAATAATTAGGCGGCCATATTAACAAAATTGCAAAATTGCTATTAAATGCACGTTTAATAAATTTCACTTTCATAACGGATACCACAAACTGACAAAAGACGAAGACCACGGTCTAATGCAAGTCAGCGTCGCGTGATTCCCTCATCGTTTCATTGTTTACATAGGCTTTATTCACTTAATGAGGCCTCTAATGGCTCCTGCGTGACACTGTAATTAATACTCCCTACCACTAACTTGGGTACCTTTACAAGTTGCCACTTCGAAATACATTGCGCTTTTTATTACCTTACACCTTTAATGATTTCTACTCGCTTTGTAATGGACGTCATGGTATGCATTCCAATCAGAGCTAGCAGTACGTGGCTCCATTCGTACAGCATGAAAGCTTAGTATACCATTTAAAAATCTATGCACGTAAATATGAGCTACATTGTATTCATCGACACGTTTAAATACGATCGAATTTTGTGTGAGCCATTTAATTTGAGGTTTTACAGTTGTTGTACGACCTACTGGAGCTAAGTGTGTGCCGACACACACCTGTGGCTCATTGTTTGGAATGGATCTAATTATACCCTCGCTTCATACGTTTCTCATTTAATAACCATTGCGTAAAGCAATAGTTAATTGCTGTGTCTTTATTGCAATTACACGCATCCGTGCTTCGAGGGCGACCCCGTGACTAGATTTCTCTTGTGACCCGAAACATTTAGATTTGATTGAATTAATGAAACTAAAACAGCTGTCCTCTAATGGGGACGGCGGTTCACGATGATTTTTTCCTAATTAAAGCCAGGAACGCTATTGACACGTTCGCATTGTTAGTCGAAATGAAAACCTTCGATTGAAAAAAAAATGGTCAGTGAATAGTAAGTAACAATGGTCGCTGAATTGTCATTACCGCCAGACGTGACTGTAACCCAAACACGCTGCCGTCCACCGCCAGGCACGCATGTTCCGTTTATATAAAAATTACTCATATTTTTTACTGATTTCGCGTTTTTAGTGTTTTTTTCACGGCGACGTGACGTCCTCGTGTCTTTTCACGAAATGGAATAATAATCTGGTGTTATTTCGCGAACCTTCAGCTATACGTCGATTAGCATAAGGCCTTGTGATTCACTTGCTGTGGAGACGGCGGCGGACTCGAGTAAACACCGAGCTGATGAAAGTTTCATTATAATCCCACCGCGTGTAAAATGCGATAGAAAAAGATTTTCTTCTACGAATAATTGAATTATTTATATCTGTAACAATGGTAATTGTGAAGTATTTTTTTTTGTGTTTTTGTATTATCTGAATTGTTTAAATTTAATTAAAGGCGAACAAGAGCAAGACCGTGCCTTTCGAAAACGAATCTCTATTGAATTTGTGTAAATCCAAGATACTCGTAAGATTAATATATTATTTAAGTTTCATTTTGCTTATATTATATTTCTTTGTTTCATGTACCCCTCCCATGACGTGAATTTTAGTATGAGGTATTACAAATTATTTTTATTCATATTGATTACTTAACGAACTGTATTATGTTATTGCTATAATTTTCGTTTAAAACATACACAATTTATATAGGTATAAAATTAAATTTCTAAGCTGAATTATTGAAATTTTCAAGATTAATTGTATAAACAAAATACATACAATTTATATAGAACGTTGTTTTTATATCTCGAAGTGGTTTTAGAGTGGATATGTTTAAAAGTTCATAAAATTCAATATTTCAAAAGCTTCAAACTTAAGTAAATTGTAAATGTAATTAGCATTTAAAACTATATAGCATATATAACGTAATGGACTTACAAATATAAGAAAATAAGGTAAATTCTCCATACCCTAGACAGGTTGATCGAGCGTCCACCTGTTAAACTGTACGTTTCTTAGAAATACGAACAATTTTATTTCACATGCTAAATACAAACGCCGACACAACTTTGATGTCATTTAGCGAAAACAATGGAAAGATCCGCAACCCATGTTGCATACTAATTGAAATATTTTATTTAAATTAACTTATTCACATTATGAACGTAGCACTCGTGTACAACTACTGAAATGTAGAAATCTATTTTTACCCCCCTGTGAGTCATGTGAGATTTAGTTCGACCATTGATTAAGGAGGGATTGCCACTCATTTAAAAGAGATTGAGTTCCACAACTCAACACGTAATGCCTCCAGAATTCGGTGGAAAGTGGGGAACGGAGTGTTAAGACACTCCCATTAGGAAACATAATATCTTAATATTAGGTTCCCAGCTTCCCTCTGCCTACATTGTCATATACAGGACACACCGTAAGGCTTAAAATAAGATTAACGATACAACCGAATTAAAAAGTCATTTACTTCACATAGATCTTCATATAGTCCAATTGTCCTTTATCAGTGGCTAGATTATTCACCGTTATAAACATGAAGAAGTCACAGCGTTTAGTCACGCTCACGTAACACAACACCGTTATGCGCACTATGGGTAATTCGCAATTTGCATTTGTCCCTTATGAGCTTTCCTGGCCGTTTTCGTCATCATAAAGTGATCAAATAAGTGATCAAACGCAATAAATCAGTTGTTGTGGAACTTTCCCCAGCTGTCGTTAGCATTCGCTACACTGCTATACGGTGCATATTTTCTGACATTTTGCCAGGTTTTTGTTCTGTCTTCTTATGTCTATATGTAATGATGGTCTGTTAAGTTCCCTTACAGTACTTTACTGGCGCTTAGGAATGGTTAATGTGGGTGTGTGATTATATTTGCATAAACCTACAAACGTAAAGATGTCTGCTTTATATAGAGATTTCTCACTTTAATATTTAGAAGTACCTCTATGAATATCTGAGGCCAGTTGTGGCGCAGGGCGTGTAACAACAAACGCCACAGGTTCGAATCCCGCTCGAGGAATTGAAATATTTAACATTTAAATTTGTCAACTCATCAAACAATGCCTGCAAAATTCGACGGAACTGGGGAAAGGAAGTGTCGTAACACTAAGTCATCCCAGGTTCCCTCTGCCTACCCTGCTACATGCGGGATACAACGTGAAAGTCAATACACTAATAACATAATATTTTAATTATGCTTTCCTACCAATAAATATTTTTATATGTCTTTATTTTTTAACACTTAATAAAAAAATCCCAAAAGTTTACATTGTTCATTTTAAACAATATCTTTTCAAATGAAGACGCTAATTGACAAACTCTACAATAGGACATTGACCAGAACAATATAAGGAGAATAATAAAGAAAAATTTATAATACAAAAAAAAATATTACAAGAAATTACATTAACATTCAAGTCAGCACTACGTACATTAGCGAATAAATAAAATCGATAGACAGAATATTTAATTATATTCAGATATATCGCGACAATATGGATACCTGCCTCGTTAAAATCTTGCGATTGGAAAAAAATGTAGGTAGTTTAATAAAAAAAATAAGCTGAGATCATTGGTATGCGTCGGGCAAACACTCAAACAAAAGACGTTATAGCATCCTGTTCCCGCGACAACACTTCAACTCTTATTATTATACTAATGACAAAAATTTATAGCTCCTTAAATTTGCCGTGCTGCAAATGGTTAAGTGCTTTTTGTGGAGAAATGGGAGGGCCAGGAGAGCTGTCCGATTGTGTGAAATAGCTTTGGGGCAGTCTAAATTGATTTTCAATAAAAATTGTTTGTAATTTTTGAGGATATCTTGATGTATTCATATTATAAAATTTACTTTATTTTTCCTATAAGTTTAATAATTTCCAAAAAAATAAGTATAAATATAATAGCATATAATATGCTAAGAATATTTTAAGGTATAGATCGAACTCTGTAAAAAAATACATTTTATTAACTTTCTTTTATTTTTTAACAAAATCCACAATATACAATTTCCCAAATAACATAATGTTTTCTAACATACACTACAAAAATCATGAAACCGACTAAAAATAGAGTTTCAAATGAACTAAAAATATAAATAATTTATTGAAATTCGATACTTTTAGTAAATGGAATTGCATACAAATGTCTTTATAAAACATTTATGTTCACCACGAATTTCAAGAATTATATTAAGTGAATCTTGTTATATCCCCGCATCGATTTTTATTTGCCCGCTAAGTCCATTTTCAATATATTAGTGATGTATTTCATTTCATTGTCCTTTCTGTAACCCTCCATCTGCATTAAAAACGTTGCGTCTGCTACTCTCCGCGAATTTTTATGCAAATCTCATACAATACAAGATTGAATGTCCATCACTAGTCCCTCGAGATTGTTTTCGTCTAATTTGAATGTCTAATGTATGCATCACATTATAGAGAAAACCCTCAGTTCTTCGTCTTGTGTATATACTCTCTGTTATCTTAGTGTTGCATCATTTAGAAAACAATTTTGAAATAAATTCAAAGTGGGCGGTCTTTGAGATCAATTTATTCGCATATTTAGCTTCGATTACAAAATCATTTAGTAATTCAAATTTAGTTTTTTCAAAAGATAGAAAGTTACATGCGATTAAATATATTGTTCGTAATACTAAATTCTTAGCTAAAGTCTATTATAATATAACTATTTATTTATGCACCAAGCCCATTTCGAATAAATAGCGCCATCAATACCTCTCAACGGTGTCGCGTTACACGAAATCAATTTATTTCATACATACATATAGTTAAGTCTGTGTTATTGAAAGAGCTGCTTCCTTCCAATTCCCGTTGTATAATCAACGCTTTTCTCGCGTATTTTTATTGATTCTACAGAATAGGCTTCCTCCTACCGCCTCCGAGGAAGCTGGGCCGCTCCCTGCCTCCTTATCGACACATACGAGACGCCAACATTCAAAATACTACCTTAATTTTAACACAGTACAGGCTAAAATCGAAGTGGGAAAATATGTTTAAAAGAATGGAAGAGAATCGTGCGTTACTAGCCACGAAACATTAAACGTCATATAAATTACATTAGCATATAAATAAAGTATTTCTGTTGTCGCTCTGCCCGTGGTACTCCTTGGCTCTTTTACGATGTCGCTTGAGTTGGTTGGTGTTTTTGTTCTTTTTAGATAAATCCCAGTCTTAACGATCGCGAGTACTAACATGGTATCGATATACGTTTATTGGTCATTCGATCTCGTAAATAATTGTAAAGCAAACATGAAATTAATATGACTGAGATATGGAATTTTACTTATTTTCTTATATTGTTTGTTAATAATTTTTTAATTTTTGATGTATTGGGTATACTGATTTATTAACTTCATATTAGATAGGTGGTAGTTTTTTATTTTAAAATGGCATTATAACATAATATATGAAAACATTTGTTTAATAATGTAAAAAAAAAATATTATTTTACGTCGGTCATAAAGAAAAAAAATCTTCCTTTTTTTAACAAAATTATCAATTGCGTCAAACGTCCTATCTATGGTTAAAGCTATATCAAGATTTCCCTTAGTTCCCACCGTCCCTCTGATAAATTCATCCCTAGAAGGGAGCAGCGACATGAAAATAGTTTGTAAAACGTAATTACTTAGGGGAAAACTTGCTAGAATTTTAAAAGCCCGTAAAACGTCTTTAGTAATACAAATGCTTAGCGTCTAAAAGATAATGAAAATTTACTTACTAACTCTATAATATTTAAACGCGACTGTTGTGGCTTTGTGGCATTAAGTTCCACCACTTAACCAAGAATTCGACGAAGAGTGGAGAATGGCAGTATCTTAAAGAGGGACGGAGTGTCTAAACACTAGGTTCCCAGATTCTTCTGCCTACTGTGCTATGTGTGGCATGGAGCGTGGAACTAAAATCAATACATATAATAAGTTAGTATTAGTGCAGTAGGACAGTGGCTGATTGAAAACACGATCGTCTTGAGTTCGATTCCCGCTCTGATAATAACAAAGCGGCGTTAAATTCCGTTTCCGCATTCTTGCTACATAAAAAAAATAATGCCGAAAAAAATATTAAGAAACTATATTATTTTCAAAATATATAATTGTTGTTTGTTCCTTTTCTAAATAACAATTTAGGATTTGATCTGCCGAGGCTACTTATCGTGTCATTTGAAATTGGGAAAGATGGTATTACTTTTAAAGGTTTTCCACATTACATCCGCATTACGTATCTCAGTAATAAAATATAATATAATACATATACATTTCCTATATATTTCTCGTAAGAATAAATTGCCAATTCTACTATAAGATAACGCGTAACCAGCCCCTTTCGCGAAATTTATTCCCATAGGTATGACGTCCAATCATTGACATTTTTTCCATTCCCCTTTTTTCCTTATTACGGTAGCGTAGATATTAAAAAGTGAACGAAAGTAATTATATTTAACATATGATTTTTTTATACATATATGTTTCATATAAATATATATGCAGTGAAAGTAACCATCATCGCGCGATTATTAAAAACCAGGGCTAGCCTCAATGGTTATAAGTTCTAAACTGGACGAATATTTTTAGGTATTCGTTACATTTACTTAAATAAAGTTTTAATGTTTTATTTAGCTTTATGCAGTATTTTGCATATACTCATCAATCATTACTCTTCAATTTTTTAATTATTTTGTATTAGTGACGATACTCTACGTCACCTTTATCTTCTTACTAGGACGAGAAAACTGAAATATAAATAATTCCAATATGTTGAGATGACCTAAAAAAATATTAGTCTAACTAAACTAAAACATTTACATCATATAATAAAACTCCTGTCTCTTTTACATATCGAAAACGTATCTTAGAAGCAAATGTTTGGCGTCCCAGAGAAAATTATATCCCAGAGATCGTTTCTGGGAGATCGAAATCTTTTTTGTAGCATAATTTGGATTCTGGCGCGACATGTGGATAAATAAAGGTCGACTATCGGTCACCCCAACCCCTTTTACTTGATTAAATGAGGAACGTGTGGTGTCGATGTTAAGTTATTGCATTTCGAATTTGCTAGGTATTTATAATTGTTGTACTGGATATGTATTATTTAATGTGTCAGTTTCACAGCATGATAGGAGAGGATCTAGTGTTCAAACACTCAGGTTCCGATTTTAGAGATATTGCATGTTTAGTGGCGGAACTTAACGCCTAAATTAACTTACTTGTTGGCGGAGCGAGGAAATTAATGAGGAATAATTTATTACCGAAAATGGGAATTGAATCCATAAATGTCGTGCCATAAAAGCCTCAATATCAATTATATCATATTTTAAAATTTATCTTACTTTAAAATATTTTCAATTTAATAATAGTAGGCCCAATCTTTTTCCAATTATAACCAGATTTTTAAGAATTCATCTCATTTTCTCTAGAACTGTCTGTCAATCTTCAATATGAAATATTCAAATGGCGTTTCCCTCGAAGTCTTCATTAGGAACGGTAGACACAAAGAATAGGCGAAAAATTTGCCTAGCGAAGAACAAATCAAAAATATATGCACCCTTTTGGTACGTGACGTGTTTTTGAAAGTCCCATTTACATGAGAGTCACCGTATGCCATGATTTTTTTATATAAATCAGACAGTCGTAAGAGGTTTTTCTTTTTTTGCTTATTACTTTTACTTTCATAAGAAAGCTTTGTATTAAATCAAAATTTTGAAAACTAAAAGCTTATATATAAAGCTTATACGTAAGTTAGTAAGGGAAAAGTAAGTTCCAGCAGTAATGAAAGTATCTAGAAAAATATTTCTAAATATAGTTCAGCCCATTGAGCAATTTGTCTTAGATATGGCTACAGATTTTCTTAACTTGAAAACAGTTAATATCAAAAGTATCATATTTTATTATAAATAAAGACCTGATCCAATTATATTGTAGAGTTAAAACTACAAACAACGTGAGACCAAGTTTACACGGCGTAGAACGCTGAGATGTGGTATGTAGGTTCCTTAACGAGTCTAACTCTCCTTAATTCTCTCCGCCTCACTACGAAAGAAATACCCGAAATCCCGACGGAAACGGGAAAAAACCGGATTTTACGTATATTTATTTATACTCAACGCATACGAAGTTGCGGGCGGCCCCTAATTCTTACTAGATATAAATATAAATATATATGAACCACACCAAGAAGTAATATACGAAGATATAAAGAAAACCTGCACACACGCGACAAATAGGTGCCTACCCAGAAACCCCATCCCCAACCCATTTCGCTTATAAGCCTCTTATCTAAGATTTCAACGCCATTACATTTGAATTTGGTTCCATATATTAGAGGCTGTATTATTGTGCTTTCCTTGTACATTGTATCTTCTTATTCGTGCCATTAGACTGTAAATTCTTATATACATTTGCATACGTATTTTCTTCTCGTAAACAATAAGAATTGTTTAGTTAAAATCATTTTCACGCTGTATCCCGCACATTGCATGGTAGATAGGAAATCTAGTGTTAAAACACTCCCTTCTCCATTTTCCGGTGAATTCTGAAGGCATTGCGTGTTGAGTGACGGAACTCAACGTCGCACTTTGCCTCCAAATCAGAACGAAAAAATTAATTGCTTAGTTATATTAATTAATTCATTTTCTCAATTATATATAAAGAAAAGCGTTATACATAATAAAATACCTACATTTACCAACCAAATACCTACACAATATCGCACCCTATGTAACGGTAGACCTATCAGGGCCTCCTAATGATGGTTAGGCGTCGATGAGCGTTGTTTCTTCTCTAATTAAAAGCCAGCACGCATGCGCGGACCACGCCCACGCAGCCTCAGCACCCCCTCGACCTACCTTTAATTACTGCCAAGACATTACCTCCGTATATAACCTTCGCTTTGAGGGAAATAGAATTACCCTACTTCGAGATTCAGGTAGATAGCGGACGCTTCAGACGCTGAAGGGAAAACTTTTTTAAGTTAACAAGTTCATTTTAGCTACATACTTAAATAATTGCTATTTTATGTTTTTATATCTTGTAAATATACGAAATATGCATATATTCGTATATTAATGGAATATTAACACAACGCCTCCAGAATGAGGAAAATGAGAGAAGGAAATGTCTCAATGGGAACGGAGTGTTTTAACACTAGGTTCTCAGGTACTCTATGCCTACCCTGCTATGTACAGAATACAGCATGCAGCAGTTTTTCTATTAAAACATGTAAATAAATACGTAATATATATTTAACATCGGCCTAGAGTTACTAAAAATGGAATAAAGAATAAAGACATTTGGTAGAATATACATAAATATACATAAACATACATACATCCGTTCTAAGGAGGAAACACTCATTTGTTACCGAGAGCTGGCTATGCGGTGCACGTCCGCAGTTTTCTCATTTTTCACTACATTGGCCTTAGGTGTGAATTATTGTTTGTGCTACACTCCATCCCTTAATGTTGGGGAGGTTTTTTTCAACCATTTAGCTTATCCAATACTGTATTATAGTACCAATTTGAAATAAATAATTTTCAAACGTATTTAAATAATTAGTTGTTGAACTCATAAGTATTAAGTGTTGTTTCCAAAATGTACTAGGAAATTAACTTTATTATATACACTTACCTTTGTGCTATTTATACTTGAATTAAAATAATAATTAAGACATAATTCCTTAATAATAATAATTTATGCGAAAGAATGTTGGCATATTTTAGCATAAAATACACTTATTAGCTGTAAAAGGCGAAAGTATACATTACAATAAAAAATTCTATAAAAGTGCCTCAAGAAATAAGAACAAGGTTAAAATTACCCCATTAATATTTAAAGGAGAGCATTACGCTCGGCTATATCCTAATACGGACGCCTACTAACGTATTCACGAGCGAGGATGCCTCCGCGGCCCCACCAACAAAGAAGCTACTGCTTAACTGTCCAAACTCAATCTAAATTTCATTTTACGCCTCAACTATCACGTACGAGCATACAGAATGGGCTACCGTCCTTCGCCAGAACGTTTGCTGTCAAATTTTAATTTCTCTTTCAAATATTTACCGAAGGAAAAAGGATTCCCGACGGGCCTCGCTCTAATAAGTTTTCCATAAGCGTGAGGGGAGAGGGGTGGAGGATATGGGAGGGTAGAGGAGGGATGGGAGAGGGTAAGATGGCTCTTATTGTGTTTGCCGAAGCTGGCGCATCCGAGCGCATACCTAACAAGATGAATATGTACTCAGCCACCCCTTTCGGAGTCCGGACCGCCCTCCCGCCTGAAATACTGCACTGAAATTGCATTTTCGAATACTAATTTTGCTGTTCTGTTACATATGTCATTCTCTATCTACTCTCTAGCCTTTTATTTAAGACGCAATTCGGTTTATCTTCAGTAATTTTGAATAACTTTAATAAAATTACAAGAATACTATATCTTTTTCTATATGGGTGTATCAAAATACATCTAATTGAAGTTTTATCAACTGTTATATAACATTTACACACCTACATTACCTGTAAATGTAGTAAGCCATTTAAAAAAGACTATTAAATTATTTATGTGAACAGATAAAAATCTTATAATTCTTTTGTAAATTAAATGTGAAATTTACATCTATTACAAAAACCAAAACATTTTACTTACATGCATTTACATGTACTTTTCGTGCAAAAGAATAATATTATCATTCACAATGGGATTATGTGGAATATTTTTGTTGAAAACTTTGGATCTAGACTCAAGTACCATACAAACAAACATACAACCCGAATGAATTTTTAGAGTCACATCCAAATTTATTTCCTAATTCTTTAAAGAGTCCGAAATACAAAAGTATGGCCTGACGTCCCCTAGTGGTTGTCGCGACCAAATCAGGCCCATATCGCTTTTTCCTTTCGATTATTTCGAGCGGTTCTTAATGTTTTTATTTAACGCCGAGTATTGATTGGTGTCTGCTTTCGCCGCTCCTAATTTATGGCGTTGGTCCACGACCGCCGCGGTTTTTGCACGCGTCCAGACCGCCCGAATGAAAGGATGAAATCCTTCGGACATTTCAAGCGATTCAAATGTGTAGCATCCATTGAAGGTCTGGAATCCTTCGCCAAATCCGATGATACTTAACGTTTTATGTACACCAAATAGCTTTATTTATCCCTAGTAGTTTGGCATCTTCGTGGTATAAAAAGGCGATCGTGAAGCGAAGAGTGCGCGAGCTCGGGCAGGTTTTTGTCTGCGTATCGCTTTAATTACCCCGTGGGTGCAGGAACGCGTCGCGGAGATATTTTGGTATGTGACTCCGTTCACACAAAATTCTGACTAAAAAGGTCCGGTGTTTAAGAACTTAATTACTTTGTTTTCTGGGGCTAGGAATGGCCGTCTCGAATAAGTCATTTGGACTTTTTGAACGCAGTAGGTAATATGCTTTTAATGATCAATTTAGAGTAAGTATACCTAGTAGGTTTGCGAGTTTGGCTGCCATGGCATTTTGAATAAGAAAAGTATTTTATCTGATATCTTGAAATACAATGGCTCATGTCCAATTGATTGAAGAGTTTAAGGGAATGGGCGGAGTAAATTATTTATTTTCTCTTTTATGATAAGAGATAGTGCTTTATCTAAGATTAGGAAATCAGGCGCCAAAAATATAACTTGTTTGGAATTGTTTATTTAAACAATTACATATTTTTCTATATAGTCTATACTTCCATTTTCATGTTTTTTAAGCTTTCTGTTACTAACATATAAAATTTATATGTATTGTGTATCTGTACAAGCTTCGCAAAAATATTGTCTTCCATCCAATTTACTGCAGGTGTAGATGTCTACGTATATTGAAATTGACCAAGCAAAACCTCCCCTCGAGGAGGCTTCGGAAAACATACATTTTTTAACAACCCCCGCCGAAGGGCGAGAAGGGGGCGAATTACAAAAGAAAACAGCCATAATTTCCAATGTCATCTCCGTTCCACCTAATCCTCTTATCGTTTTATATTTTTGGTCTTTGAAAATTCATTTATTTTCGTTTGTTTGGTAAACGGTCTCTCCGAATTTAGGCATTCGGCAACCTGTTTTGTTGATTTGGTATGAGCGAACTGCTTTTTAGTGTCTCCCAACATCATAGTAAAAACTGAACCAAAACGTACGATTTTTTTCATCTCAGACGTTGCGTAGCGCTTATTTTAGTAAGCCTTTGATTTGGTACTTTAAAGCTGTGTACACACTTGTAACATAGAATTAAAAATGTGATTTTAGACTAAAAAATCTTTCCCTATTCGTTTTCTTATCAATAAGGTGTAAATTATATTTAAATGAAATTCAACATGCTTAATATTTTTTTCTAAAATATAGCTAATTTATTCTTAATAGGTACACATATATCTACATAAATTGAAAAACAAAAAAGGTGGATTTTAATTTATACTGCCTAAAAGGTATTCAATATAATTTATTAAAGAAAAAAAAATAACATACTACAAAAAAAAACATTCAATCTACAGGACAAATCTCAATACTTACACATTCTGGTCGGAACTTCTTTTAGTTCTTATTGGTTGATGCAGATGCAGCAGACAATAGCGCGTCAAGGCGGGATGTCGCATTAATCAGTTCGAGTGCAACCATAATTCAATCAGTAGGTTCACTGTATACTATAGGCACAGGCACCGGTCACTATGCAGCGATTGACCAGTAGATGCGATCTGATGGATACGCCAGTTTATTTTTGCTGATCCACTTCGTGGGAACCCACGATACCTTTGTCAAAGATATCTGAAGTTTTTTTTACCATAAAGATACTATAAATACTTAACTACTTAAATATGTAAATATTAATACTATATTTCTAATAATATCTAAAGTCTATTTCGTATCTTAGGTATAGAACACCTAACATTCATTCATCATCCAGAACAGGCAATACATTTGAATATTACTTTATTACTTTATTCAATACTAAAACTGGAATTTCCCATAAATTCATCTTAATGAGATTGTAAACTAAAGGCATATCAAACAATTTATGTCTGACATGACGCTGCTTAAAGTGTTTATCCTCTAGTTGGGGTACCGCATCCATGAGCGGTTATCTGGCATCAGGGCCGGGAGCTAAGCCAGTTTCATATTTTACATAGAATGCACACTGTCAATACAAGAGAGTCCGTTTCCAATCATTCAGCTCCATATCGATTTGAGCATTTGCAAATAGGACCAATGATAACATTGGTTTGACGAGTGATTGACGAAGACCACGTACAGTACACGGGTCGTCTGAAACATTATAGCTTATATCTCTTTCGATTTCTAATTATATCGATATTCAATCAAAGATTTATTTGTAATACAACATTAAAAGTCAAAAACGTAAACAAAAAGTAAAATATTTTGTAATTTATTACTTCGGGACCGTTCTGAGAATTAACGATATTAGACATCATTAATTGGACTAAACCAATAAAGACGACATCCTGAGACACGTGTAGATGCTTTTTTTATTAGTAAAAAATGAAATGGTGGCCGCGGTAACGTATTCTAAATATTTCTTTGGGCGGCCGATGTTGGATTTTAATTGTCGTTTTTGTTGGAATTCCGTTTTTTGTGATTGATTCAGCATCAGCATGCAGTTGTCATTGTATTCCTTCAAGCTTCATCACGGTTGTTTTTTCATAGAGCGTCCCAATTGTTTGTATGTTTATAGAAATATAGCCGGACTTGGTTTTTTTTATCAGCCTTAATGTGATGCATATGCTTAATGACTGATGAATTTAAATTTAAAATGATAAAATTTATTCTATTGTCAGACGTTTTGGAAAAATACATTTGTCTCATATAAACGGATCATTAATTAACATATATAACATAGTAATACTGTCGAGAAATATAAAATGATAATATAGTTTCTAATACGATAGATTTATTGTTAGTCTAGACTGTAGACAAGTTTTATAGTGTGATAGACAATGTGCTTATAATACCTAACTACTTAAAGGAATGAATGGGACAACATATGGTGAATATTTAAAAAAAAGCTAAAGTTTTTCTTGTCTTTACCCACTTTCTGTCCAATAGAAAATACGTCTCAATATTGGGTTTTTATCACATTTCTAAATAATAACACTATTAAAAATCATTTAACACCAACACTACTTGCAATAATGGAAAAGTTTAATATGATAGAGCCGCATTAACATTTAAATATCACGTTAAACGGGAATCGAAGCCCTACTTCGCCAGTCATTGTTCAAACATTCATCATATCGACGGCTGCACCCCACATCGATACAGGCTTTCATAATATTCATTAGATTCTAAAGCTCTATGATACGTGATCTAACCCAAAGGCGAAGGCGCATTAGTGAAATAAGTGTACTTTTAACCAAATTGACTTTAGGAAATATGTTTCCTTTTAGATTTTACAAACGATATGGGACTAATAATGCTCTGGAGAGAGAGAGAGAGAGAAGCGATATGAAAAAGAAAATCGTGGTACCCTCCTTCCTGTCAGCAATCTTAATTCGCGCTCGTTTCGTTTAAAATGCATAGAAGAAAATTAAATGTGACTGAAAATAATTTACGAAATTGGCTTTTAAGATAAAAGGATTTTGTGTTGGATAAGCTTTCTGGCTTTTTTTATATTTTTTAATACCATTTCATTGTATACGTAATAACATCTAGGTGTTTCACAAAATAATATATTTAACTATTTAAAAATATATTTTTATATTAAACAGCTGAGAGGAACCTGCAGAGGGAACCTAGTGTTGAGACACTTCGTTCCCCATTTTTCACCGAATTTTGGAGGCATTGCGTGTTGAGTGGCAGAATTGAACGACGTGCTTTGCCATATTTAAATATAATACGATTAAATATTTAACTTCCTCGAGTGGGGACCAAACCCACACTTCACTACCTTTACAGTTCCCCTGCGCCATAACAGACCTCATACTCATTTTAAATTTCTTATTAATTATTTACTCTCTATACCCATCTCTAACGAAACCATCAAATAATTTTATTAAACAACACTTCAAGGCGCCGTACTCTTTGAAATCTATTGAAATAACCATTTTACGACTGAAGGCAACAAAATCATTATATATATTTGCAGATTGGGGCCAATTTAAAAGAGTAATCGCAATAACCACCAGAACAACATAAAGTATTTTACGATCGCCCCCGTTGATTTATTTCTAATTCATAATTTGATGTTCCGGTACATCAGTGGATTTTAATAACTTCGGACAGCGAGCGCTTAGTGGCACGTAAAATTGCTCGCTTCTTATAAAAATAAAAGTAAAATCAGCTTCACGCTGTATCCCGCACACGGCAGGATAGGCAGATCCCCAGTTTCCGCAGAATTTTTCGAGGCATTTTGTGTTGAGTGGCGGGCTAAACGCCGGGCTTTTGCCTTGGCGTACGAGAGAAGAAATGAAAGTATTAAATTAAAATTAAATCAGCTTCACGCTGTAACCCGCACACGGCATAATAGGCAAAGGGAACCTAGTGTTAAGACATTCTGTTCAACATTTCGCCGAATTTTTCGAGGTATTGCGTGTTGAGTGGAGGACAACGCCAGGCTTCTGCCTTTGCGCCAGAGAGAAGAATTGAAGATATTCATAAATAATAATTTATTCGAGTGGGGATCGAACCGACAAACATCGACCGACGATCTCAAAACGATCTTAAGACGGTCTTGTGTAACAATCATAAAATATACATTAAGACGCATTAAGAACTCCACCGCCGTCGAATCTTCTTCATCTAGTTATTTTAAAACAGTTTGGACGGTTTATTGGCTGACGTCACGAGTTTATTGCTATAAGCAGTTAATTTTACGCCTACATTATTTTATTATGCCTCTTTCAGAAGTATGAAAACAAGATTAGTGTTATGGATTTTAGTAATGTTATTTCAAAATTTTTAGATATAACATATTGAATTTGGATGTCAGTTATGGCATAGGGGCTCATGCGTGTAATTGTAAACACGACAGGTCGTGGGTTCGATTCCTTCTCGAAGAATATTTTTTTAGCCACGGAAGGAAAAGTGAGGAGTAGAGAGTCCTAACACTAGGCTCTCTCTCTCTATCCTGCTGCATGCGGGTAAAAAAACGTATTGAAAGTTTACGTGTCTTCTCTAAAAACTCTACGGAGAGACGATACTCAATGTTTATGTATGACCTGCTCGAGGTGAAAGTGATTTGGGTACTTTTGAATGACGCATTGCATATGTCAATATGACGCGTAAGGAAGGCGGATTCTACTTAACTATTGTATAGTGAGTGTATGAACATAACTCTAGTTAGAGTTTATATTATTTTTTTACACTAAGTTTATCTTACATTTGAATATACTATAATATTAGTATAAAATAGTTTTTGATTATTATTTTATATGTTTTATTCGTACATTACATATCTGCATCTACATACAGCTTCCACCTTACAATTAACTCCACGTATTATCTTTTTACTAATAACATACATTATTTCGCAAAACAATTGACTAAAAGGTATCCTACAATTAATTTAATTAACATCTAGAAGCACCAAACCCAACAATTAATATAATTAACAACACAAAGTACCAAGACCAACTAATCTCCGCACTTATCAAACGTCCATAATAATTTTAGACGTGTTGTTATGGCGAGGTGCAAAAGTGGCTGACCTGACATCACGCCTGTGACCCTCGCGGTGTCCCGTCCCACTCGCACGTAGCGCGCCGTCCCTCTCCCCCATCACGCCCCAACTCCTCACAATCATCTTCCTAAAGTCCCATGTTTCCGTCACGTAGATAAATTAATGAACTCTAAATGATTAGAGGTAAATACGAATTTGGTTCGGATGACAGTTCTGGTGGCGGTGGGAGTAATGGTTGCAACAGCGTGCTCTATTGTCATGTCGTTTTCTTCGGCTTTATAAACAATCTTTTATTTTTACCTACAAATGTAATCGGCTAGTGGAATTCCTGGGTTCTATTCTTATCGGGTGGTCGGAGCACAATGGCTGGTTGATGTCAACGATGTAGTACGGACGGACGGACGGACGGACGATCTCCCGTGATATTTGATTGTAACTTTTTTATCAAGGCTGAGATACTGTTATTGTTAGTACAATACAGTTGTAATAAGCTATTCAGTGTTTATAATAGATAGGTTAATACTGTACTTACATAAAGTTGATAGGATTTAATTATTATGTTGTGATACGTTAAACGCCTTCTTGTATATAAACTTTAGTAATCAATTCAAATCTAAGCATACCTACTAAAGAATTACCAAAAATAGAATTGCTATACTCCATTTATAAATTATTATTAAGTTCTATCATAATTCTATGATACTGTGATATGCGGAAATATTTAAATGTTATGTCATGCAAGATTCTTGATACTTGCCATATTTCTTATAATAACCGTACACGCGACGGTCGTGAATTCGATTCGCACTTGAGGAAAATAATTATTGAAATCATAAACGTGGCGTTAAGTTCCGTTATTCAACACGAAATGTCCAGGTTAAATCTAAACTCCAGAAGATAGAACCTAAACTCAGTATTTTTAACACAATTGACTTAACTGATATATCTTTATACAAATATAAAATTCCTCATACTTTTCAAATTATTTCAAAACAAACTGAGTCAATTAAGACAGTCATCTCGGTATATAACATTGCTATTATTAATGTTTTTGTAGCGAGCAATTTGTCATTCATTCCGCTTCAGTTTTTGTTGAATTATACTATCTTATTTTAATTGCATTCACCAATGTTAAGGTGAGTACATACTATATAAATCAGGCTATAATACAAGAAATATTTACATAATTTAATTTTTTTACATAATAAAACTTACCCATTATTATAAGAATAACATAATTATTTAATTTAATTAAAAAAATTCATATAAATATAATAAAATAATCACCAAAACGTCTAAAGCCAATACGGTAAAATGCATCAACTTGCACTTACCTTAAGAATAGCTAAAACAAGAATGCGTCTATAATTTGTAATGAGGCAGCGTCGTGAGATGCTTCTCTACGGTCCGGTTAATCGGTTCGCCTTGTTAACCGTTCTCATGCTCGTGTCTGTGGACTCCTGGAATTCAGGAATATTGACTCCGTTATCATATTTACACGTAGTTTAACGCCAAATCTGTATTCATATGATATTTTTGCAACAAGACAAAACGTGGCGTAAAGTTCCGTTACTCAACACCCAATGTCTCAAAAATTCTGCGGGGAAATATGAAACAGAGTGTCTTAACTCTACGTAATAATTGAGACAGATGAATATATATTTAAATACATACATAGGTTCAATGTCGATGATTTATGGAGATGAAAATTCATCTATCGCTTATCCAAAATATATAAGAGGCCATTCTGATAGCATCGATTAGATATGAATTTCTTACCACATGAGTACCTACCTACTCGGGATGATATGTTATCTTCAATATACTCTTCTATTAATTTATTTTAGTAAAAAAAATTAAAAAATCCTATTATACTAAGAATGAGAAAAAATATAAAAAATCCTGTCATAGTTTAAAAATTAAAAAAAATAACAATTCTGATAATATAATCCATGAACAAACTTTCTAAACTATTAACTCTAAAGTTATCTTTAAATAACTAAATAAATAGCTATACGAGTACAATTACTATACTGTAGAATAGACTATCAAGACAATCGAGTGCGCGTGATCAATTAGTAAGTACACTGCACCGACAATTTACGTTACGTTTAAAGTTGCGTTTATAACTGTTACGATCGTAACTCTCGCTTTATAAGGCTTTTGTTTAACTATAACATCACCTGGCCCTATAAAATATAATCTAGCTTTGGTATTATAATACTGCTTGTTACTTTAAGAAATAAATAAATAACTAAGAGTTATGTACGTTAGTGATACATCACTATGTCTAATTGAACTATGGCGATTAATGTGACGAGTAGGTAATATTGTAATATAAATAACCTTCCTCGATAAAGGCTACCCAACATAAAATTAATTTTACTATTCGAATTAGTTCCTAGGTAAAGCTGGTTCAAACAAACAAACAGCTTTGTACCTTATACTTTTATCTATTGAATGTTTATCTATTGAGATTTTTCTTTATTTTTACTTAATTTGTAAGATTTACATACCTCATAAAAGTTTATTGTGTTTTCTATTATAGTATCAAAGCAAGGCAATACTGTAAAAGACACGAAATGGAAATTAAACAGAAATCAGAAAGCTACTGATGCTTAAGGATTTTTAGTTACGTATGGAATTCGATAAAATTCTTCTTTGAGAATCAATAAAACTTATTTTTTTATATACTTTACTCGTTTTCGTATCTCGTCTCGTACCTTTGGTTAAGTAATTGTTAATTACTTATTAATTAAGCAAATATATTAATCTTTCGCTTTTCACTGCGCCATTATGAGCTTTTGGTATATAAATTTTTTAAATGGTGTTTATATTCTTCATATTTGTTGAGACTGTCGTGGCCTAGTGACACAAAAGTATAACTGTAAACGTGATTGTTGGGTTCGATTCCCACTTGAAACCACAAACATAAGAAATATCTATAACATAAATAAATGAAAAAATTGTATACCATCTAAATTTCTTAAAAATCCTACAATAATCAAAAATAACATTAATTCAAGATAGATAGATAGATAGATAGATAGATTCAAAGGAATGTATGAAAAAAAGTATCGGAATGCGCTCCGAGTTGGTACGTGTCGATCGCTTCATACCAACAACTAATCGCGTCTAATAAAGATTGCGGCCTGGGTTGTCGCTGTCGGTGTCGGTGTTAGCTTGTGGCAATTATTGCTGTATTCTTAGAGGAAAAATGTAAATACTGTTATATCGTTTTATAAGGGTAGATTAGGTTAGATTTTTGTTTAGATTGTTTTTGTAGTGCTTTCCATTATTAAAGTTAGAAAAATATTTTTAGAAAATGGTATAAAAATTTAAACGTAGCAGGCGGTATAGAATGGCTTTCAGGATCAGGTTCGATTCCAACGTTCGATATCTAAAATAAATTTGTGTTTTTCTTTGTTATCTTTATTTAACCTTTATATATTGCGGAAACGATTAAATTTTATTTTTAAATATAAATATTGTTTGATATATGTCTTTATTATGATATATTATAGTGTGGATATAATATTAATTATTCTTTATTTTTTTCACAGGTAAGTGTGACGTCATTGGACAACACATGTTTGTAAGTGATAATATTCTACGATAAAATATTACTATTAAACTATATCTATATTAATGGTTATCTTGTGGCTAAAATATTTTATTTTTACTCAATAATATGCAACTTAGGTTTTCATAAACTCTCAAAATAGGCGAATCCAATGTCCACTTTCATTTCAGAAAATTTGTCAGCATGGATGTTTGTTCCATTTGCACCCAAAAACCATTGAACGGATTTACGTGAAACTACAATTATATATGTAATTTATATATCAAAATAACATATAGCCTACAATTTATGTAAAGATTTTATAAAATTTGGCTATACTAAAACAATAAGTTTAAGCAGGCGAAGCCACGTTCAAGTCTCCTTTATACATATTATTTCAAAAAAATGCATACCCGTGAACCGCAGTGGCAACAATATTGCGGGCGCGCATCAACGCGGCCATTAGGTGTCGGGCATCAGANGGGTTCGATTCCCACTTGAAACCACAAACATAAGAAATACCAATTATAAATGAAAAAAACCATATATCATCTCAATTTCTTAAAAATCCAACAATAATCAAAAATAACATTAATTCAAGATAGATTAGATAGATAGATAGATTCAAAGGAATGTATGAAAAAAAGTATCGGAATGCGCTCCGAGTTGGTACGTGTCGATCGCTTCATACCAACAACTAATCGCGTCTAATAAAGATTGCGGCCTGGGTTGTCGCTGTCGGTGTCGGTGTTAGCTTGTGGCAATTATTGCTGTATTCTTAGAGTAAAAATGTAAATACTGTTATATCGTCTTATAAGGGTAGATTAGGTTAGATTTTTTAATGTTTTTCTGTAGTGCTACTCTATATTAAAGTTAGAAAAATATTTTTAGAAAATGATATAAAAATTTTAACGTTTCACGATTCCAACCTTCAATTTCTTACACGTTTTAATAAATTTGTGTTTATTTTTGTTATCTTTATTTATGCTTTATATATTGCGGAAACGATTAAATTTTATTTTTAACTATAAAAATATTGTCTTTATTATAATATATTAAAGTGTGGATATAATATTAATTATTCTTTATGTTTTTCACAGGTAAGTGTGACGTCATTGGACAACACATGTTTGTAAGTTATAATATACTATGATAGAATATTACTACTAAACTAAATATATATAAATGGTTATCTTGTGGCTAAAATATTTTATTTTTACTCAATAATATGCAACTTAGGTTTTCATAAACTCTCAAAATAGGCGAATCCAATGTCCACTTTCATTTCAGAAAATTTGTCAGCATGGATGTTTGTTCCATTTGCACCCAAAAACCATTGAACGGATTTACGTGAAACTACAATTATATATGTAATTTATATATCAAAATAACATATAGCCTACAATTTATGTAAAGATTTTATAAAATTTGGCTATACTAAAACAATAAGTTTAAGCAGGCGAAGCCACGTTCAAGTCTCCTTTATACATATTATTTCAAAAAAATGCATACCCGTGAACCGCAGTGGCAACAATATTGCGCGCGCGCATCAACGCGGCCATTAGGTGTCGGGCATCAGATCCATTGTTCTGGAAGCGCCTGAGTTACAGCCCATAACAGATATAAATGTTAATTATATAGCGTTTTCTGTGGCCTGACTGTACCACGACTGCGAGTTCTTTACGACATGCCTTTGCCTTTGACCACTACATTCAAAAGGTTAAATAATTTATAGAAATTTGGTAATAAATTTTCCTTTTTTTATCAACAAAAAAATCCATAATTTTTGCACTTATATCCATACCTATATTATAAATTCAAAAGTAACTCTGTCTGTCTGTCTGTCTGTCTGTCTTTTACGCAATCAGGGCCAAACCGCTAATTTAATTGTGTTAAAATACTCATATAGAGATACTTGAGGTTCTCGGGATGAACATGGGATGTAATATTTTCGATATATACCAATATATTAAAATACTTATTAATTTGACATGCAATTTATTTTGCCATGTTTATAACAACTGTCGCTAAGCGACCGTTGCTAAGCAACGATTTGCAAAGAATGTTGTTGTTGATGATTGCTTAACGCATCTCTCTATTGAGAACTGAAAATAATTTCATAAATATATTTAATAATTATTCATATAGTTCAAGCGGGCGTAGCCGCGTTCGGGTCCACTAGTTCATAATAAATAAGTCATATTTAAATTTATTTGAGATATTTTTTAAGTTGAATGTCAGGTTGTTTTTCAACATATGACTTTTACGGAGACATCAGGTATGTGCGTTATACACCATCGGTTAGCAAATATATTGATTTACATTAAACATATTCAATTAGCAGTGTTACTTTAACGCTAATAATAATGCTAAAATATTCATGCACATGCCGTGGCCGCTTATTAAACACCGTACAAGGGAAAACAAACGATCTCAAATAAGGATATTTAAACTGTTTACTTAGCAATCTAAAAAGTAGAATTTCAACGAAAATAACTTTATACTATAACAAATGACCACTCTATATTCAATGGCCCTATAATATACAAGTGGACCGCTTAATGTCTTAAAAACAAATTAATTACAAGCAGTATTCGTCACGATCTGCAAGCTTAAAAAAAACTGGACCGGTCCAACAACGGTGCCGTCGAAGGAATCCACAACAAATTGACCACTCCAAGTTAACTATGCATCAGACAAACGCGAGCATAAAACTCTCGTAACATAAAATATTAATAGAAATGCACGTGCATTTACTGTCAATAAATTACCCAAGTGACAGAGTAATAAAAAAGTATATTTCTTGCGGGGTTCAATGGGAGGCTGCGAGGAGGCTTCGATATGAGGTAGCTAATAAAAGTGGCTGGCGGGCGCTCGTAAACTTCCGCCGTAGACTGCGTGGCGAGACGCGGTGCAAGGCCGCGGCGTCCTCTCTACTAAAATACTTAGAGATAGACCCGTCACAAACGTAAAGCAACTATCTAAATGTTGACTGCAATTTTTAATGGATTCCGTGGATAACGAAGTCACACGACGTTCTCCATCAGATGTAAAACATGGTGTAACAATCCTCATTAATTCACTTCAGAAACACTTCTAGACGCCGCTGTCATTGTTATGCCGAAATTCACTAGAATCATCCGTGTCCCGACGCCTGCTTAATTCGATCCCTAGCGTAATACAATAAGATCCATGAATGTTGTATGAGTCACGTGGTATCGTTGGGAGGTTTTTTCCAGAGCCAAGTGCATCAGAAAGGTCAGGGGACTTAAATTAAATTAGACTGTATAAATAATTTGTTGGAACTGGATAGACATTGGATGGACGGACGGTTTGACGTGAGAGATATGATCGGTGACCCGCTAAGGCCTCACCTTCTAATCTCCACGATTCATCTCCATCTAATACCTCGTCTTGTTTCGTTACGGAACAAAAAACATGTAATGCTTTTAATTAGATTAAATTGATTTATACTGTTCCGATCGGCCGTAAAGATAATATCGATGGCGAACGTAATTAAACTCTGCAAATAATGACCGTAGCTAACTAATGGTCTATTGTTGCACCAAAAATAAGGAAGACGGTACGGCCATCTTGTTACATTTCGTTTTTAAAATTAGTTTTTACATATTCATTTTCATTTGCAAGAAATTCAATAGTTTTATGCATGTTAACTTTCTAAACAGGTATGCATTTTTCGGCAGATATGTCCGAAAGTAATTAAAAGCAATTGTTATACTGAATACCCTTGCAGTAAGGTAGCTTTGTAAATGCCGACAAAGCCTTTTGTTTCTATATTTATTAAGTTTATAAATAATAATCATATGTAAGACATATATTATTTTTAATAATATAGTAGAGGCCATCGTGGCGCAGCGGCACAAGGGTGTAACTATAACGCGACGGTTGAGGGTTCGATCCCCACTCGAGGAAGTGAAATATTTATTTACGTTTATATTTCCATTTCTTCGCTTTGGTATCGAGGCAAAGCGCGGCGTTGAGTTCTGCCACTCAACACGCAATGCCTCCAGAATTCGGCAGAAACTGGGGAACGGAGTGTCTTGACACTAAGATCCCTCTGCCTACCCTGCTGTGTGCGGGATACAGCGTGAAGGGATTGATATAGTCAATCAAAAGTCTAAAACAAAAAACTGAGCGTTTCATATAAAATATAATCTCGAAATACCACCCACTTTTATTGACAAAGTTTCTCATGTATTTGACGAAACAATAAGGCACGTCCGAACCCTCGCCGTCGCACCTCATCCATAAAGCGCGAACTTAGCTAATGAAATCCAAAAAAAATTCAAGTA
Source organism: Heliconius cydno galanthus (assembly GCA_036379175.1). Taxonomy (NCBI): domain Eukaryota; kingdom Metazoa; phylum Arthropoda; class Insecta; order Lepidoptera; family Nymphalidae; genus Heliconius; species Heliconius cydno. The sequence continues at coordinate 1,092,992 of JAKRZM010001319.1, forward strand.
CACCTTTGCAAATTTTTGATTCGTTAAAATTAATTTGTTGCTGTGGAAATTAATATCTTATGTTTATGGGACTAAAGTTTATATTAATTGAAATATATTAATGAGGTGTTGAATATAAATTGGTTTCGTGCGCCTACCTGCGTGCGCTTTGTAGCTCATTGTCTACCTAGCATCGCTGAACGTAAACTGCACAGCCGGCGATGCACTCCAGCTAGGGTTGGCAATTATTCATATTAATTATCTGATTATTATTATCCTTAAAATCTAACTAAGCTTTATGTAATTTAATTATTCTTGAATAATTTTTTGTTACTTAAAGTTGTATATATAAGATTAATCGTGCTCTATTATATGCCTTCAAAACAAATAATATTCGTATTCGTAAGAATAACTAAATTGTTAATATTTCTATAAAAAAATATAATTTAATAAATTTTGCAATTACAAAACAGAAAATCGCAACCCTAAAACTCCATACGCATCTAACAAAAGATTTCATAATATTATTATTTTTTATCTGTACCTAACATTTTTGTCACAGTTATCAATCAACGTAAGAGCCGGTACTTCCTCTCTTTCTGGATTGCACGTTTCACATCTCTCTCTCTCTCTTTCCAGCATCATGTAGTATAATTATTGGAACACCTGGGCAAGGAAGAATGTCGCACAAAGAGACAAGTAATGACGATCCAAATCTAAGATCGGGGGGTGTTTCGTTACCGAGAAAGCATTTTGCTTCATTAATTATGAAACACAATAGCCTGTACAATTTCTTAAAATTATATTTCTTGAACGCTATCATATTATTTGATGGATCACTCCGGGATTTTGGGAAGAACTTCTGTTTAAATCTAAAAAAACTCTATTTTTTTTGTTTTCCCTGTTAGTGATGTGCTAGCTACTGTTTTGCTTCTAGGAAGTCTATTGATAGCGGCCGCGAATTACGTGCGTAGTGTGAAATTAAGATTTCTTGGAGACGAATGCAAGATAGATACATATAAGAAATGGAAGATTATCTATGATTTACTATGAAACGAACAATGGGATACGTTTTTAAAATATTACCTACTAAATAGAGCCTTACTCTCGTACATATAGGTAGGTATAATATTGTTTGTTTTTTTAGCTTTATGCTATATTCCACACATAGCAGGGTAGGCAGATAGAACGTAGGAACATAGAGTTAAGTCACTCCTTTCCCATTAAGACACTTCCGTCCCACATATTTCGTCAGATTCTGGAGGCATTGCGTGTTGAGTTACAGAACTCAACAAATAAAAATATTGAATATTTCATCACCTCGAATGGTAATCGAACCCACACCCTGTCACGTTTACAGTAACACGCCTGTGGCCTTGCGCCACAACTGGCCTCAATTTACAATATACTTGTTACTTTAAAATTGGTCTATTAATCGTAATATGCTTCCATAAAAGAATATTAACAAAAAATAATATCTTAAAAACGAAAACCCCCAACCCAGCACTCCCTGATTAATCCACAAGTGTGAATATAATAAAACGTTCATAATTCACACACTTACGCTAACATAGCGCTGTGTAAAGGCAATAAGATGACGAGCTGCTCTGGCACGTCTTTAATGAAGAAATATAGCTGGCTTTTGATAGTAGTTCGCGATAGCAGCGCCTGCGCCGCGAGCCAATATTAATTATACGAGGAGGAGAACTTTACTAAAAACTGTTCCCTTAGGTGCAGCGGTTATCTGATGGTGCCTTTTGAATGGTAATAGGTAGTCATTTTTTCCAAGTCCTTCGTACGGTATATATTTTTTTGGTAATATTATAAGGATATGACAGATGAAACTTCTGGATACAATTAATGTTATTTTACATTGTTGCTAATGAATGTATTGGATACATAAATATTGTTGAGAAATTTAATTTGCGTTTATTATTCAGGTGTCCTATTAATAATTTTACAATTTCATTACATATCAGTAACTTGCTTAAATAATAAAAAAAATTACAAGCAATAATTTTGATATAACACCAATAAATGCATTGATGGCTTAGACAGAGTTTTCGTAATGCCTTATGTTAAATTATAAAACAATATACAAATTTACGAATTACTAATATTTCAACAAGTTTATCTACTATTTTCTCTTTAAATAGTAAATCTTTTAAATTAAAAAGCATATAAGCAAAATCTCAATATTCAATTTACATAAATTGACTCTATTTCCGATCCGATCAACCACAATATGAAAAGTGATGAAATTTCAACGTAATAAATTAAAACTATATCGACAGTCAACAAATCCCGAATATGTTTGTTTAGGAGAGCCCACCCTAAAATATTTATTTTATCTCGGTTTGCCGAAGTCGCGTCAATATTCTCTACATCCCTAACTTGAAAGATAGGATACAATTTATATGGCCATTGGTCGCCATGTTTGCATCTATTGGAAGATATGTTATACCAACATCTTCGAAGTCGTTATCTAGAATAAATAGGTTCGCGGAATAAAGTTTCTTTGTAATTATTGATGTTGGCCCAATATCCGGCTATTTGGTATGTTAAAATAGGTAATCTTCTTAGTTTTTTATTTATTTATTTGTTACGTAGGTCGCTAACAAGACATTCATTGTTATATTTAATATCTACTAAATGATACCCTCTCAGTATTGCTTTTAATTAGGGCATCATTTAGTATATAATTGATTAATTATATACTGCCCTAATTAAAAGCAATACTGTAGTTCTAAGAGGACAACATCTTTAAAAATTTTAGTTTAGCAACTATTTATTGGGATTAACATAGCAGTAAGAATTCATTAGAAATCAAAAATCAACCTTTCTCCTTCGTAGAAATTATTATATATTCAAGAGCGAATATAACTAACTCTACAATTTGAGTTTACATTTAAAATGGTACTCTAATTCCTTAAGCATAAGATATAAAATTATACAATATATTTAAATTACACGCAATACGAACCTTGTCATATTGATGCAGAGAAATTGCTACCTGAATGCATTGTCTAAGTACAATTCCCGGTTAGCTTTAATCCTCTAAGAAACGTCTGTTATTTTAAACCCATGACGTAAAGCACCTCTTGTTTTTGGATATATGGTTTTTTTCTGATGATAAACAAAGACTTTGTAGATCTGAGGAACTCGGTGCACTACCTGGCCGCAGTTTTAGAGAGGCTATAAATTTTACGACGTACCAGCTTGCTTGGGCTTACAGGCACGTGGATAGAAGACATACCTATGAGATAAGATAAATTCATTTTTTTCCAAAATATTAGTTTATCTTTTAGCGCCTTTCTCAGGTGAGAATATTTAAAATACATATGATCGATATGTTTTTCAACCTTTAAAAGACAACAATGTTTATTTTAAATATTACAAAAAAACACTAGAATTATTAAAAAGGTTTCAATCTTCAAATTACAGATAGTAAAGATAGAGCACCGCAAATTTTAATATCTCAAATTCGCAAGGGACGATCGAGGACGAGGAGATCGAGGGACGTTTTGTCATCGGTGTCGATTTTACACTAGGATGCGCGCGCGCAGCTGTATATATTAACAAATGGCTGCCATTTTAATCCCCTGTTCAGAGAATTTATTATTGTTTATTAGCTGAGATCGAACATTTATTTTTTTAGATAATCCTGTGTAAAAATCTTTCGTTATGCTGAATATATATGAACATACATATTAAACAATCCATGCAAAAATCTAAACGTGCATCCGACAGCCAGACCAAGTAATTAATGATTTTCCTTTCTTGAATACTTAATATTTTTTATGGGAAAAAATAGTATCGTCCATTGATAAAGCCCATTGTCCGTGCCCACCCCGTCGCCACACCTGTAGTGAATGGGCCGAGGCTTACAATGAAAAATGTAATTTTTTTCCCTATGCTCCTTTTGTCGGTGGCAACACTATATTTCACCTGGAACAATTATCATTGTCTTTGGCACTCCGAACACTGTGGTTACGTGTCGCACAAAGATTCCTTTGTCATTTTTGAGATTTTTACAGTCTGTATTGTTCTTGCTGTAGAGATATATTGTGCAAATTAATTGAAATTATATATATAAATGTAAATTTATATATGAAATAGTTTAGTAAATAATATTTGTGTATATAATATTTTTTGGGCCATGGCTTGTAGGTACCCAAGAATTTATATTTTCCATGAAATGCAGAATGAATGGAATTTTTAATATAGTTTCTTTAATAATAATCAAAATTTTCTCGATAAAAGAGTTACAAATTGATTTATTGCAATTATAGAAACTAATTTACAATACATACGATAAAATGAGAGCAGGATTTAAAATCAATTTAATTTTGGTTCAAATTTACGACTGGCAATAAATAACGTCACTCCGTGCCATTGCCGCAATTTTTTTAAACCATTAAAAGACCTATATCGATGACAAAAATCTATCGATTAAAAGAACAATCGAACTTCTATGCCTTTCTGGCGTACGCTAACCAGTAATAAAAATAGATTTATGTGGGCAAAAAAAATTAAAAAATATGAACACGCGTAACAAATTTCAATAAATAAGCAAATAAATTGCGTTTCAATAAATGTGCTATTGTTACCAACATGTAATGTTGATTTATATGAATATTCATATAAATTTTAATTTAAATCGTGTTATTTTTTTATTATTATATATTTTAAATCGAATATAATATCGATTAAATGAAGGCAGCGTTACATTAACAAATATGTTTCCCCATTCGATTTCATACACGTATTTTACTTTTTATAGTTTCTATATAAACAATAAACAATGTATTTGTGTAACGAAGTAATTTACATATTGGAAAAATCTATTAAAAAATACTAATTCAATTATTGAATCTTATTAGAACATATTTAACGACCTATATAAAATTATTCATATATTTTAGATATGCAATATATCTACTACCTCTACCTTCACATATAAAATTTAAAACAAACATATTTTACAGTCACCTATATATTTCGTACTTTCATATTTCAGAACAATATAGCATCGAAAGAAAGAAATCCAAAGCTCACATTTGCATACTAATATAAACAAACCAAGTTATACCCTGTACTACGGCCATAGAGTTAAAAAATATGAACTTAGAAACGGCATCGACTCTCCTATGCGCTGTGCACAGAGTGTCATGTCTAAAAGCAATTCGTCGCTAAACAAACAAGCTTTTTAAATGCTACCTAACTTGTCTTTTTTATATCGCCATTTGAATATTCCTATCGTTTCGTAAGGTTCGTGACACCGCGAGGCACGGGCATCACGTGAGACGTATTTATAAAAGAAAAGCGGTGTATCGAATACGGTGTATAGATAGATACTAGTATAGCGTTATTTCCAATTTAATGATTGCTAAGACCAAATCGGCCCTCGCGGCACGTCAGCCAAACGTCGTTTATTATAATTTCGTACTATCAAATATTTTGATTGATAGTTGGCTGTGATTTGATTCATTGGTTCTGTTATCGATAACTCCCTAATAATTGTTAAGGAATATGAACAAACGGAAAGATGAGTAATTAGTGTAATTATTTTAATATACACTCTGTATACAATGTTGATTGTGCGTGTGTTCCCGAACTAGAGAAAATGGAATATTTAATATATTAAATAAATAAATAAATAAATAAATAAATAAATATTCATTTCTCCGGTCTGATACCAAGGCAAAAGCGGAAAGTGGTGTGTTTTAATACTAGATTCCCTCTGTCTACCCTATTGTATGCGGAATATAGCTTGATAATCTATTTTTTAACACTCTACGTGCAATATTTGTACAAAAACGTTACCCAATGCTAATTTCAATGTCATTCTAAAAATTAGTATACTTAAAAAAAGAACAATAAACCACCCCTCAGCTATAAACGAGTAGCAACTGAAATGTTTAACCACAAACACTAAATAAAGCCATATCGTCCGCCATCAACACCAAGAAAAAACGTCCTAAAAAACTTCATCAACAAAAGTGCCAACAAAAACGGTAATCACATGCAAATGTCGCACTCATTACGATTTTAAAACCATAACAACTGTTATTATGCGCACAATTAAAAAAAATGCTAACCCTGCAACGCGCGGGATACTGCGTGAAATGAAAAAACAAATTATAAATCGCATATATACAGTGCTAGTGTGACGAAAACCGCTTACGGTGCACCCACATAGTTTGTTTTCTATATAAAAAAAACTTCGCTTAAAACGAGGGCGCCTCCATCTTATGCAAAAAACTTCTTACTTATTCACCCCTCGCCATTTTTTATATTTAATGAAGGCTCCTAGTTTTTTTTATTCAATACTCGACGCAGTTGTTTTGACGGATTGCAATCTAGCCACTAATTGCTTTTTCCGCCTCGCTGTGAGCGTTTTACCTTGCGAAATTACGTTTTATTAATTGAATAATATTAATGATACTTCCTCCGGGCGATCAATCTTTAATGACGTTTTTATTCGACGGAGTGACGTGGCTCTCCTCGCTCCTCCCGACGTCTCGGCGCGGCTTGGTTTTTTCT
>JAKRZM010001319.1:1100216-1130123 GCA_036379175.1 Heliconius cydno galanthus
TTTTTTTTTACTGTGGTATAGTTATCGAATGCGCGTGTGATTTATTCTCCCTTTAAAAAAAACACCCAGCGAAGTTACGATTAGCTGGGAAACATAATATCTAATTACTATGTTGGAGCACGTACGATCATAACTCGTGTGTTTCCTCCTCCCAATGTGGTTTATGGAATTGAATACACATATTTCGGTAGTTTTTCGTTGTTTAGAGTTGTTTGGCTCTAAGAGTTCGTATGTAACGCGATATCTCCGTAAACTAGGCTTTAGAGAAATTATGACTGATATTTATGCAAATTAGTATTTAATAATATGCAGCTTGGCTCCCCCGAGACGACAGCTAATGTTGACAATACAAAATTCAATCATCTCAAACAAAGAAGATCTCGCGCGTCTAAATGACGTTTTTTAATCGGATATTATAATTAATGTTCCTTTTGTCGCGTGCTGACGTCCCCTGCTCGAACAATGGGATTTCTATTAGAAGGAGATATAAATATTTTTTTTCTCAGAAACAAGAAGCTACCTGGCGATAAGAGACGGCGTTCTGAGCGATATTATAATGTTTCCAAAAAATTATAAAACTATATAGGTATGTTCATTTAAAATGTGTAAAAATAACGAAAACTCAAAAAATCTTATGACATTGAAACACATTAACGAAGACTTATTTTCGCATGAAGTAAGTACTTACATACTACCGACAAGCTCAGGTGACGAAAATGGTTTAATGGGAACGGAGTGTTTTAACACTAGGTTCCCAGTTACCCTCTACTTACCTTACCATGTGCAGAATATAGCGTAAAAAAAAGCACTACCACTGCCAAAATAAATGAAACGAGTTGTGCACATAATCTTAGTTGACCCCAGTCTACTTTAGACGAAAGTTCAATACACGTAATTTTTTTATAAGGCGAGCTATCTAACCCTCTGCCCGTCGTCCGAACCCTTCTTATCCTAATAGTTAAAATGTATAATACCCATAGCCAGTATTTTTTAGTTGTGGGTATGAGGAGTAAGCAATAAAAAACTGCATTATATCACGGGGCGACCCCCCATTATGTGTATGTGTCGGGGGTTCCCGAATGTGTGCGTTACTATTTTTTTTAATGCTTCTTTGCAATGTTTGGATATCTTTTTGCGCAATGATTATTTTTTTATTTTTTATTTTCTAGATAAGAACGAAATGTTAGGTGATTTAGAGGAAAAAATATGTATGAGATGTTTTAAGCATAGTTGTTTTAACTAGGTATAATAAATCAGAAGTATAAAATAAATTGATACTATTATTAATTAATATTGATAATAACTAAAAGCTTCATAAAGTCATTAAAAATATAAAAGTATAGCGTAGGTGAAATATTTCTCTAAAAATCATAAAATAATATCTAGAATATCGATTTTACAAACCCGATCCTCTAGTAGTCATATCGATAATCTTCTCGAGGCAATTAAACGTAAGTACAACTACTATAAATTACGCTTTGTGTCCCATGTATTGATTCATGCCCTTTTTACAGAACCCATAAAAATAACTGTCTTTCAATTATTATAATCATAAATTAAAAGGGGATATGGATTTTGTTTTTTATCTGAGCTACTCGTTGCTTTTTTTTGATATAATATTATGATATTTTATTAAATTCTTTCGTTTTTCTTTTAACTCTACACATACAGATGGGTGAACCTAGTGTTACGACATTCCGTTTTCCGTATTCCGTCCAATTTTCAGTACATTGTTTGTTTAGTGACAAAACACAGCGCTGCCAGAGCGGGAAATGAAAGTAATTTAAATAGAGTCGATGGTTTTGGGATCAAATAGATGGAATAAGGATATTGATCCCAAAACCATCACCTTTACAGTCAACATTGTACCACTGCGTTATTACATGATTGTGTAAAAAATTGTACTAATCAATAGTGTTTCTCTCCTTTTTCTTTCTAATTTAATATTATATTTTGCAAGAATTATATATTAGGTAGATTATATACTTAATCCGTCTCTACAAAAGGTGAGAGCTGAATTCCAATAAGCATAATACAAAACAAACAAGACGATTCTCTTATTTCACTACTGACTTATAACTCGACAGAACCCCATACTGAACACCCACCTGTAACATAGTTAACTATATTATAAAACAATTAAACAGGGGCCTATAAAAACTCGACCCATAAACAATATAATATTAAATTCTAGTAAAACAAACGTGCATTAAGTCCGACCGTATCGCCATTCCACGCCATAAAAATAATCAAATATATTCGTTCCATCTCATTTGGCGGCGTCTTAAACGATTTCTCTCGTCCGGCCTTTATTACCGAAAACATAACTTCTCATTTTCTTTTTTATCCCCCGGTCGGTGCCTCCCGGGTGCCTCCCGGGTATAAACTTGTGTAGGGGCTGCCTACTGCTGCATATTTTTATGTATCCTTAAGGATTTTGGTTCATTTCAGCAACCCTTAGAAAATAATGATCGGTTTTGCCAATTTAAAAACTTGTTTAGGAGTTTTGCGTTCTTGTTGAAAGTAACGAATTAAATTGTTAAAGTTGTTTCTGTATTAGATATCCCAGCTTAATACTATTAAGCACGGTGTTGAATTTCGCCACACAACACACCTTTGTGAGTTCGCGGCGATGAACCCCGAAAATGGGGCGTAAAGGGAAAACAGAGTGTCTTAGCAATAGATTCCCTCTCTCTCTCCTGCTATATACAAAAAAAATGTGAGCCTCATTTAATATTTTACTTGTTAGGTATGTACAATAGCTATATAGATAAAGGAACTTCATTTAAAAACAGCAGTAAGTATATAAAATATTTTATTATTATACAGTTTACATATTGCATAGGGGACGGGATTTTTCCTTTAGCTAATGCGGTTAATTTCCTTTTTCCTCTTTATTTATAGTAATCCCTTTATAAGGTGATTACGAAAATGTGTTTTTGTGGACGTAAAAGAGCGCAGCGTGGGGTTCTATACTACTTCATATAGGTATTCGTTGTATTAGATAGTAATAAAAAAATAATATTTTACATTGCATTTAAGATGTTAGTTTTTCAGTTAGATTTTACTATGAAATTGAAAAGTGCTTAAATTGTAACATTCTAATTGGGATTAGAGAAGAGAGAGAGAGAAGTTAAGTAATATTATAGAGTCCAACAAGATTTGTAAAAACTCTGATAAACAAAAACAAAAGTTTTGTTTTTTAAACAAACGAAAATCCATGTAAATAATATGGGCAGGCAAAGAATACAGGATGAACGTGGGACGCGTCTGCGAAGCGACATACGACATGTCCTTGAGCCAGAGCGTTTCATATTAATGTTATGTTAGTCAGGCGGGAGAGGCACCACTGAAAAAACATGGCCAAACCTGATTTTAATATGTAAAACTGAAGGATTCCGTAGATATTTATAGAATTTACTGCAAATGATAAAGGACACTACAATGTTTCATATTTTAAGGTTAAATACTGCATAATATGAGTTTTGTCATAAGCAATATGTCCGATATGCATAGATAGAGTAGAATTTCAATATGTTATTATAATATTTATATATTTAGATTTATAGTTTTAAAATTGGTTTGACAACAATCTACTGTTCTTTGATATATATTCTGTAAGCATTCTACCTATATATTTTTTACGTTATATATTATTCTATGAAAAATTAGTTGTGTTGTTCAAACATACTATTTTTATTATAGGTAATATATATACTAATAGTCAATACTATGCCAATATATACAAAATTATATATATTTTTATTATATAGATTTTTAATATGTAGAGTCTAAGAATAAAATCCTAAAAACATAAATAATATTAACTATACTATATGACATAATAAATAGAAATAGTAAAAATAACACAAGTGTATCTTACAGCACTACGGAACGCTCTTCACTTTTTTAGGGGTCCCGTTGCACGACATTGAAAGGAAGCCTTGACCCAATGTTAGCAACTATTCATTGAATTTTTAGTGTTTTGCCCGTCCAGTCCGCACTCACGTCCGCCGCGAGGTATCGCCCATTTCGATTTTCTGCTTTTTAATGTTTACTTTTGGAATATATTTTTAGGGACAATTTTTTTGTTTCGTAACGAACTGAAAACTTTTTCTTTTATTGTTATCGTATATATTTTTTATATATTTGAGAGTACGTAACTACTAATTATATGATTAAAAGTAAAACCGTAGAGAATTGCGGAGGTAAATGCGACAGTTGCGGGATTGATTCTTGCTCAGAAAATTTAAAATTTTCATTTCCACGCTCTGGTGATAAGACGAGTTGAGTCAACCACTACACAATGCTTCATGAGTTGGGTGAACCGTGGGGAACGGAGTATCTTAACACTAGGGTCCTTCTGTTTACCCTGCTATATCTGAAATAAACTGTGAAGTTATAAAAAAATACTATTATATCTATAATATTTATAGATAATCACAACAAAATAGTATAAACATCTATCTATCTATAAGTAATTTTATCTTCGTTCCCCTTAAAAAGAAAGATAAAATCCTCCATAGTAATACAATACCATCTTATTACGAGAGTGCCTTCACCCTCTGCATATAATAATTGCATCTTTTTGTCTAAAAAATATTTCGCCTCGAGCCCTGATTTACGCATGCAAGGTGTGCAAGAATAAAGCTGCCTTAAAAAATAATATCTACAGTTCTCCATAAAAAGGAATTCGATTCTTAACACCTTGTACTAAAGAGCATTACCCTCTGATCTGAAAATAGAAAACAGTCAAGTAAAGAAACTGTTTGGGGAGTAACACCACTCTGGACCCTCGATTTTTTTCGACAATTTTTCCTTCGCCTCCTTAATTATATAGAAATGGTTTGCTTCACGACGCCTTTGATCGTTACGTTGATCTGAGTGATATTTAAATTCAAGCAAAAGTTTTCGTATATGTATTTTGTTGACAATTCTTGTTAGAAAGTACAGCTAGCACTCTCATTAGAATTGTAGATTTAATTATTCTATTATATATATGATAAGAAATAAATAGTACCAGACAACACGAGTTTTAATCAAAATTCTATTTAAGTAACATAAAATATCTGAAATGTATAATAATTTTAAAAGCTGCAAGGTTTTTTTAATTTTCTTCACATTTATTTCCTTAGTGTATCTACTTATAACATTTTTTCATACACCAAAAATATATATGAAATAAACGTAACCTTTATTTTCATCATTAGCTATTATTATTTATATAATAGTAGGTCAGAGCAATTCGTTTCATATAAACTTACCTAAACGTATAGAAATACATTTGATTTAATAAAATGAAAGATGTCACCTTTCTCCATTGTAAAAATATAATTAAAATTCTGAAAAAGAAAAGCTGAGCTTAAGAAGAAATTCTTTCCTTCAGAATAATAAGATTTAGGCGCCTCGTTCTTGCGGTGACTTTGTTTAACACAATCGTTATTAAAACATACCCGCTCCCCCAAAGAAAGTTGACTCATAATAAAGGCCGGTAATTTTTTTTTTCCTTTTAAAACTTTTTGATTAGATAAAACAGGGTGGTAGGGGTGTATGGGGGGGCGCTCGCGGCGATGCTCCAGTATCGGCTATTCTAATTGTTGTTTTTGCTTATATTCCTTAACAATTCAAAAACCAGCGTCGTATTATGCAATCTTTTAAAATGCCTAAAAGTAAAATCCTGTTGTAATTAATCCTGTTTGAAGTAAAAAATCGATAAGCACCCTCCGATAAAAGCCCTTCTATCGATTAAAATTGAAAACGCATCGACAGTTGAGTTTGACATGTCTCGCTTTTAAGTTCGTCCTGCCGTTTGCAATACTTATTTGTACTTAATTGGATTTAGTTTATTTTGTTGGCACTATTTGATTTATTTACACCTCAATGGCGACTTTGATGTCCAAAGGATTCCAAATGTCTAAGGGATTTAAATTACACTTCTCATACCCTTCATTTGAATTACCCTTTTGATTAAAATTGAACACTATTTCTGTATGTAGACCATATGTTAGTGTTAAATAGTCCGTGATATTAAAAAAAATGTCCCAAAAATAACAAGTTTTCTTATATCACAATAAAATCGAAATCGACTCCCACCGACCAACACAAAACTAACACATACAAAACATTGACGAGACCAATTTTTCTATGAAAAATGAATTTAATAACTCCCCAAAATATAAAATGTCACGAGCGTATCATTTGGGGTTGTCCCCCGTTTTTTTTTCAATTTAAACCATTTGACAGGGCGAGCGTGGATCGCAGCGGCCTTTGATACAATGTGAGTTTTCAATAAGATTGGTTACACTACACTAAGCAACGCAATCAATCAAAATTGCATCGGTCGATCGGCTCCGGCGCAGGCGCAGCCCTACCCACGCTACATGCGCGGGAAAATTGTGCTATTGTTTATTATATTTTATTGCATTAATAGAATTTTATATTAATAAATGTATTCCATGAGTTGTGTTCTGATAAGCTGATAAGATCTACTCTTGTGGGATGACGTGGCTAAGTTTTATCAGCAATCTGACTGTTTGTGAATTATTTTAGTTAGCAACATATTTTTTTTATCTTTTATCGTTATAAGGAATATAGAGATATAAATAATAATATAAGAATAATAGAATAATTAATATTGTAAAAATAAACCTTTTTCGATTTGAAATATAATTCACAGCTGTTTCTCGGTAGTGTTAAATTTTGCAAGTTTCAGTCCTCATTTTAAAAGTCATAATAAGATCTTACAAAAATAAACTTTTCAAATATGTACATTGTAGAAAGATAATTTACATAGGTAATTTACATACTGTTGTAAATATAAAAAAAATACTAATTTGCTTCTTATAAAATAACAAAAACATTTTAGAAGAAACAATAGCTCATAGCTTATAATGAAACATATAAATTAAGAATAGAAAAAAATACAATTTAATTATAGAACGGCAGTTTCGGTTCGATGACCACATAAGTGAATCTTGTCTGGTTGCATGTAAGTCATACAAATAAATTAAAATAATTATACGCCAGCTAAGAATTAACTAGCAATTAACAATTAACAGCTATCTCACGGCCAACGGCGCGCGTAATTCTAACAAAAAATCGAGTTGTTTCTTTAAAAAGTCTTAATACGAATTAATAAAATGATTGTACTCGTTCATTATGTAATTATACGTTCAATTAGCAAGTATTTTACTTAGTAACGCCGACGTGAACAGTTTTGTTTTCTTTATTAATAAATTTAATTTGGTTTTTTATTCCCCCGTTGGGAATGTTATCGTTTTCGTAATAATTAAAGTTAACCTACCCTAAACCTAGTGTTAGCACCCCCCCCCCCCCCCCCCCCCCTTTATTTAAATAATGTATATTGCAATTGGAAACTGTCTAAGTTTCTATGTTAGAGATATGAGTATCCAAGAATTGATATTTAAGTCGGTTTCGAAGTTCAGTTAATTCTTTTAAATTACCTTTTTTTACCTTTTTAAAGATAAAAAAATGTATTAGAATTGTTGTTATTCCATTTTTTACCATTTATACAACAAATGATACTATTCTTATGATTACTTTTATATAATTAGTTTTACTTGAAAATCAATTTAAATAATTTGTTCTTACGTAACGATAATTGTACTAAACTAGTAACAGCTCTTAATAATATTAACTTTATATAGGATGGCCTTCATTTAAAAATTACTCATTATTAAATGAATTAATTAAAATATCTAGATCTAGATATATCTATAATCTAAGCCTAATTCATAAAAAAAATGACAATAAAGAAAATCACAAACATAAAACAATGAATAAAAGAAATTTCTTAAAGAATTCAAAAGTGTTATAAATATTAATGTAATTATATATCCGTGGACTACAATTTAAAGTGGAAGAAACAACAAATTAGTAGATTATTTATGCACGAGGGCCGCCCCCGTGTGTCCCGAGCATTTCTTCATTTGTCTTTAAAATGGTTCTGGTTTACTTTTTGTTGTATTTTTTTTTAATTTTATCAACTTTGCCGTAATTATAGTTTACAATATAACCCTGTTTCACAAGTTGTTATTTCAATTTTGTTATGGATAAAATGACATCAGTTGTGTATAAAATGCTTTAATTTTTCTCCAATGTTAGAAAATTCATTAAAATTAGTCTAGTGTTATTTAGCATCTCGCTGAATCTCGTACACAGCTGAATAGGCTGAGCGAACCTAGTGTTAAAACACTCTGCTCTCCATTTTCCACCGATTTCTGCAACAAATTTCACTGCGTGTTAAATGGCGGAACTCAACGCCGCCCTTTGCATTTCTAGTTTTAATACAACTATCATAAAAAAACGATTTCTATCCATCTAAAATCCACACACTATAATTAAACAAAACCTGAAACACCAATTTTCACTTTTCACATCGTATAATTGAACATAAAGTCCCCCTCATTCAGGACTGTGAAAACAATCTGAGCAATAACCGCTGAGCACTTTAATGCCTTAATTATGAACACTGACCTGCCTCAACTTTCCCACGAGTTTTCCCTTCACTTCCCCATTAATTAAACCGCCCTAACGAAGCCTCGGTTAACCCTGCTACCGCCGACATGCAAATTAAGCCTTTCGCTGCCTATTTAGAAAGGTTTATTGAATTAAAGCGAACCAAAACCGACTTAATAAAGGGTTGAGGGATGATATCTTGCTTGTAAGAAGATTCCGGGCTTTTAATTAATGATTTAACCCTTTCCCCTGTCATTAACTAGCTCAGTTAGTCAACAGGCGGCGTTGGTGGACGGATAGTGTTAATTGATGTTCGAAGTTTTAAATGGGGGTTGTTTTTAAAATGATAAATATACAAGGTTGTAATAGTTATTTTTCTGTGTTTGGTTGTAAATCAAGTATTATTATAGTTTTGTTTCTTTTTTTGATGTGTCGTAAAATGATTCATAAATAGATGATTATTTGTTTTTAAAATGCCTTTAAAGCCTTCATGCACAAAATATAAACAAGTAATACTAACAATAACTACTAAGTAATAGTAATAATTAAGCACAATTTTACAATCTGTATGAAATAAAAAACCAAAGCACAGCAAAACTTCCGGACAATAACAATTTCCCTCAAAAACCAAAGCACAAACATCAAATTCCACAACAAAGGCGAGAACAAAAACAAACAAAACGTCCCCAAAGGCGTCGCTGGGAAAAACCTTTAAAAATTCAAAGGAAAATCTGAACTGATGTCCGCCCTAAAGAGCCAACGTCCGCCCCAACGTTAATTGCTTAATCGTCTAAGGCGGTATAATTGGCTGACCGACCGCTCAAATCCAACAATCTACCAGCAATTGCCAACTTGACGGAGAGTTCCGACAACTTTAAGCGGTAATTACAAGCCGAGATGTTTAATTACGCTCCGTCGCCCGCTGCCCACGGAATTAATTAGACGTCCACGGAAGTGAGGGTTGGAGCGGTTAAAGTTAAATGGAAATGGTTTTTTTTGTATTTTTTTTTCAGTCATTTAAATACTGCGTTTTCATTGCGTTCTTGATGCTTTGGATGGTTTCTTTTTCATTTTTTTATTTGTTGGTAGAGAATTGTCTATGTCATATTGTTTTTAAAAGTTAAACTAGTATATGAGCATGTTATATAATAGTTTATGATAGTTGTTTTTTGCAATTTGTGTTAAACATATTTAATGATTAAAAATAATAATATAATAAACCATAACCATATACACTTATATGGTAATGTATATGGTTCGATTTTCTACTTTAAAATAATTATTCTCTATCCCCCCTATCCCTCAATAAAACCAAGCAAAATCACAGATTTATACTGATTGATGGAAACAGTCAAATTTTTATTGAATATAAATCCTGTAAATTTGAGTAAGAAAAAAACATAATTTTAATTTACATTTTTCTACAAAATTAATTTCGCACGAATCCCTCGTGCAATTACCTAAAACACGTACTTTGCATTCATTAGTAGACCAAAATTGCGCTCAAATGAGAGCAAATGGAATTAAAGAAAAACGGAAGCTAACAAGTCTCGATTACAAATTACACAGGCCGGTGTCAGTCCGGCGCTCAGCTGATTTAAGAAGATGAGAAAAAATCTAATTACATCGAGAGTTTCCGAAGCTGGTTTTTAATTGAGAACTTTTAGCGCCACCCTCACTTTGCAAAGAGGGGATTCCCTCCTGGAGTCCCGGCGTCGATTACATTTTTTCAACATTTTTTAATTCCGCTCGAGCTTTTAATTTTCTTTACGCTCGCCTTTCTTTAATGCGGCCCTTTTTTCCTTCCGATAGCCGGAGATATTTCTCACCGCCATTATACGGTCGGTAATGAGATTTTCTTTCATTATGTTTAATCTCCTGATTAATTCAAATGTTAATCTTTTCTCTTTTCACCTCGCTTTTTACGGCCGAGTCGTTACTGTAGCGAA
The DNA here is from genome assembly GCA_036379175.1 of Heliconius cydno galanthus. Classification (NCBI taxonomy): domain Eukaryota; kingdom Metazoa; phylum Arthropoda; class Insecta; order Lepidoptera; family Nymphalidae; genus Heliconius; species Heliconius cydno. Next base: position 1,110,644 of record JAKRZM010001319.1, read on the forward strand.
ATGGATATCGTGATGGGACACGGACTTTTAAACCATTTATAGATAATTAAAAAACGTGACCATTTAGACGCTTGATGGTAAACTTCCACTCACCGGGGGGCGAAAGATTCAACCGATTAGATCGTCAATAATTTAATTCGCAACAAACTCATTCCTCCCAAGATAGGCACCGGGACGTGTCCGGAACGCCAATACGGTTCGGGCGTCGCGTCGGCAAATTGAAAACACCTCCGGCAAGCCTGTAAACACGTCACGTGATTTAGGTTTTAATCAAGTAGGGACGCGCCGTCCGTAGTCCGCCGTAATTGTGACAAATACACTGTTTGTCCGAAAGAGAACTTTTAACTCGGCGGTGGAACGGCCGTTACTGCGCTCGCACGTGCCCGGAGGAGAAGAAGGTTTTTTGTCGACACATATGCTCCCTCCGTTTGCACCCCGACTCGAGGCTTGATTAATTTTTAATATTTTTTTCTCCCAGTTCACGTAGACAATTTTCACTTTTCCGCTTACACGCCTCCTTAGGATAGAACAAAAGATATTGGGTCACGTACTCACGCATTGACTTCTAATTTAGTGAACTCAACGGTTCACTATGTAAGTTTTTATCTGATTAGTACTAATGTGAGGCAATTGTTAGCAAAACGCCGTCGCCCGCGCTACACCTACATAGCTCATTAGTGAATTAGCAAGACTCGCAATTGTGCCCGTAATAAACCCAAAGACGATAAAACTTGCCAGACATATCACTTCACTTCAACATTGTATCACGATTTTCTTTACTAAAACACTATCAACCTTTTAATAGGATTATTTAAAAAACCATAATTAATTCTTAAGTTATTGATAAAAACTTTTAGTGATCCTTGATTATAATTTCTCATTTCCTTATCCCATACGTTTAAAGTGCCACATCTGCGTATATAATGTAGTGTGTAGTCTCTCGCAATTATCGCGTGGCGCATATCCCGATTAGACGACGCGACGGCAATTAGGTCGGCGGACACTCGCGTTAGCCTGCAATGAGGATACACCTAAACACTACTTATTACTCAGACCGACCGCTCTTCTATTACATGTGCATTAATAACGCGGTGACTCGCACAGAAATCTGGCGGTGACCTGTGCTGTCTGTGTTGTTTATAAATCACAACTTGGTTCTTTGTTAAGGTGAGTACCTTCACAACCCACCCTCCGAGAGTTCAAAGAGTGCGCCGGCCGGAGCAATGTCCAAATTATAAATTCGCATTAGAACGGACGCGCACGGTTCGTTTACCATTTCATTTTGGTTCAATATCGCCACTCTACTTTGTTCCACACACACCCCCACCTCCCCCCAGCCTCCCCGCCCGCGCCTTAAGACGCCGGGAAATATCTGCGTTTTAAGCTATATTTCTTTCATCCCTCATTTTTGCAGTTCGTAGCAATCTGAAATCCAACACGTCCCCCGCAGGGGTCCCCCACCGGGTGGCGCCCCACAACGTATTCTTGTACCCGGATAAAAAAGCGATATCTATTTATAAAATGTACGCAAGCGTGTACGTAGCGCGTACGAACACGGATTAGCGTATGTGTGAACGCGGGTGGGGCTGTGTGCGTCGCCCGCTCATTTGCAAACCGTCTCCTGAGATAACGTCCTCCAGCCGGTTAGCCCGCTCTCACCCCCTCTTATGTGATTGTTATGTGCGTCATATGTTTTAGAAATATATTGTTTTGTGTTGAGTCCTAACATTACATATACTTCAGATATCCTATATTTTCTATAAGCTAGCCAAGATATATTATTGTGAATGTATTTAATCTTAAGATTAACAATATTTTCAAAAACATTAAAACACTTTTAAGAAAGGGAAGGCAAGACGAACTACTCTGAATAAGTAAGGGAGGGAGGCTGGTTGCGGGGGTCGCTCTCACGTATGAACGTAATTATAAAAATTAAAGGCAACTCGAGCTCCTTGGCTCCCCTCGCTCCCGCGTCGTCGTGCATTTTTTCGTACATATTAAAGTCCCCGCGCCCTCCCGCTTCGCCCGCGTCTCCTCTTTTTAATCGATTTTCCCGACACAAGGGGTGAGTGCTCTGGGGTGAATGTAATTTTTTATGCGTTTTTTTCCATCGAAGGAAACCGTCGCCGGAGGTGCCATTACGCTACGGCTTGTTGAGAATATTTTAATTATAAGGCATTAGCGAGTTTTATGATAGCACTCTCGCCCGGGTTTATAAATGATCGAGAGCTAAAGTAATTAAATATTTGAATGCGGTGAGATTTCCGCGGGGACTCGGAAGGAAGTGAGATAATGGTTTGGAGGCACTCTTGCGGCGCCCTGGTGCCCTGGTGGATATAAAATTCGATCAAATTATTGCTTAATGGACGTCCAAATTACAATGGCGAATGGACCGTAGAATGAGTTTGTACTTTGCTTTTGTGTGGTAGTTTTGAATGTTATTAGGTATTTTTATATTGAAGAAGTGTTTTATTATGTAACATTGATAAGTATAGTAATGTCATTTAAATCAATTTAATGTTTATTAAAAAGAGGAAATAGTTTGGCTATTAAAATCCTATGTAAAATCCACACTTAATAGCTATTTATGAAAATAATTTCACATAAACACGTTCAATGCCTCCAGAATTCGGCGAAAAATGGGGAACGGAGTGTCTTAACACTAGGTTCCTCTGCCTACCTTGATGAAAGCGTGACACTAAAAAAACTACATTTTTCTTTTAAGTCACTATATTCTTATTATCAGGCTATTGAAAACTAAATTGTAATCAGTTTCCCCCAGAACTAATATTTTATAGATAAATCGTATCGGAAGTCAAACTGAAAAAGTAATCGTTTTCTCGAACACACGGCGTTGATTGATGACTATCTAAAACATAGTTCTATTCACTTTCTAAAGAAAATAAGGTTTTTATCCTTGTCCTGACGAAAGCTGTTTAGCTTCGTATATTAACAGATATTTATGATATTTTGGTGTTTTCTTTTAGTTTTACGCTGTATCCTGCACGCAGGAGGGAAAAGGGAACCTAGTGTTAAGACACTTTTTTACAAATTTTGCTCGGACATTTGTAGGCATTCTGTGTTGAATGGCGGAGTTCAACGCCGAACTTTGCCACGACAGCGATCTAGCTATTTTAGTGAAATGATAATAATAATAATAGCTTAAAATATAATATTCCAATAAATATAATATTATTAATTTTTAACAAGAATAAACGACAAGATAATATAGTTAATAAAATATTTTTCTTTTTCTAAAATTATCATAAGTATATTTAAATTGTATAGAATAATAAATTTTCCAAACCTCATACCAGCTAACTACGTCAACATATCTAGTGGACGAGTGTAAGAAGCGTGAGCGTTGTTAATTCTATTAGCGCAAAGCGGATCCGCGTATTTACATGTAGTTCCGCAAACGACTGACACCTGCCACTATGGTTTCTCGATGTTCACATACGTGCATATCGCTATTATGTAAGCTTATACAAAGTTATAATGGGAAAATGTTGTGAACTAAGTATTCTTATTTCTATAATTTTACTATTTAATTATTTCTCTACGTTAACTAAATTAATTTGAAATTATTAATTTTATTATTGAATTATAAATTCATTAAATTAAGTTAATATTTTTGTAAACCATGTTAATAAGATATAAACTTTTCTGAATTCATGGGAAAACCCTTCCACAATACAGACTTTTTTTTTAAATTTATTATTAGCGTATACAAACTTACTTTCACTAATAATATTATATTACGATCTAGCCATTAAGTTGACTAATGAATAATATAATTTTGACCTACTTTTCCACAATTTTCCATAATAGGTCCAGATGAAAATAAAAAAATTACTCAAAACTGTAATGGTTGATAGTAACCTCGGTGTCCTTTTCTATTTGAGAAAATAATCATAATAATCTATATCAATAGCTAAAAAAATCATTAATTACTTATATGTGAATGTGGTTTATAAATAATTTAATGAAAACCTTTTTAATACTTAGAAGTAATAAAATAAATTTCATTAAATTACTTTTAAATCTCATTCTCTACCTCTAATTCTATCAACTGGCATAAGCTGTTGGCACACTGTAATGGCATTACCTGTTAATGTAAGTAGCATTAACATAGTATCCTCAAACAGTATAATTACAGTACTAGCTACTTCCTCCCGCACGTTGCGTGTTATGTAATACAATTTGCTACATTACTATTTATCAGTTATATGTTTCCTTTTTATATAATTTTTTTATCTATCCCGCACACAGCAGGGTAGGCTGAGGGAACCTAGTGTTCAGGCATTCTGTTCCCAATTTTTCGCGGAATTCTGGAGACAATACGTGTTGAGTGATCGTTGCCTTAGTTGCCTTTTCACATAGTTGATATTATGTATGGGATAATATAATTAATTAATACATTAGACTATTCGTATTTCAGTTTATTTGTTTCATATTGTATTTAAAAATACTGGCCGTAAGATATATTTTTTGTAATTTGTTTAGTTTCACGGTGTTACGGAATACAGCACAATAGGCAGATAAAAACGTAGTGTTAGACACTCTGCTCATCACTTTTCGCTGAATTCTGAAGGCATTGTCACATGCTTGTGCCCCTGCACCAAGTAAAACACAAAATATATAATTTTAATTAAACATTACATTTATACAATTTTATTTAAATATTACAATTATAAATTTAAAGTGAGTAAATTAAAACGAACGCAATAATAATAAAAGTCGCTTATTTCACTATTACTGGAAAATAAAAAGGAAATTAGTAAATGGATAGTCTCCACATACACTTTTCTCTAATTGCTTGGGATTGCGAGGTATTGATGCAAGGCCTGTAGGCACCGATAACATTATAAACTGCTTTCTAAGAATTTTTATTCTCCATAAATTAAAATAGTACCATTAAAGTGTTTACAAAGTTGTACTTAACTATTCAGTTATATATCAATTTGTATAAGAGTATAGAAACTATTATTATCTTATTTTTAGATGAGCCGAAAGTGGGGAACGGAGTGTCTTTACACTTTGTTCCCTCTGACTACCACGATATGTGCGGAATACAATGTAAAGAGAAAAATAAAATAACGACAACTCATTTATTTGCGAAAATAAATTCTCTTCTCTCTAAAAATAATTTTCCTCATTAATCAATTATCTATTTAAAACCCAATTGTCCATCAATTCAAAACCAATAATATCACCTTCCAAGCAAACAAGCCAAGGAAACAAACCGCTGACACTCCTGACCCTGACAGTATGCTGGTCCCAGCACTTGTTTGGCGATCCACTTTAATTACCATCCATCAGTTTGACGGAGCTATCTCAACATCGATGCTCTCCGAATACGGACTTGAAGTAATTGATGTCACTAATGCAAGCGTCTTTGGAGACGTTTAGAACATCCTGTGCGTATGTAGAAGATATGTGATTTTAAGATAAAAGTAAAAATATGGGAAAAAAATAGTAATATTAAGAACATTTTAGATTGTTTAATTTTCGAGTATTAAACATATCTATTCAAATTAATTTTTAACTTTCCAATACACCTTAAAAATAATGAAATAAATGCTAAAATTTTAAAGGCACGAACGAGCCAGTGGGTGCAAGAAATGCTTAACTTATACTATTCCAATAATAGTAACCTTAATGAGATGTAAATGAGCGAAGAAGCAGCCGACTCCGCTCGCGTTATAATAACGCGTAACGACCTACAAGTCCGGATTAAGAAGCCCTTTGACTTAAACCTAGGCATCGAATAAAATCGCCTACCTGTACCATCTTTGACATTACAAAATAAACTTTAATATAGTTGATATAACATTTATTTTACTTTATCAGTTTAATAATTATTAAGTGCGATGCGGCGTCTCTAGCATCACAATAGTGTGGATATTTTGAAACTAATTGGCAGAGGGTTGCGAATTAACGTCACGGCCGCGGCGACGAGGCGACCGGCTTTGTGCCTCTCGAGTCTGATAAATAGTTTACTTTACATTCAATTATAAACAAACAACACTACGTATATAAATATCTACATAGGTATATAAAATCGAAAGGTCACTCACTCATCACGAAATCTCAGAAACTACATGTGCTAGGAATCTCAAATTTTGCATAGGAGTTATTTTTAGGACGTAGGTGCTCGCTAAGACGGGAATTTGCAATATTCGACTTCTAAGGGGTTGTTTTTGGGATTGAAAGTTTGTATGAAACTCAGGACTAGGAGTCTCAAATTTTGCATGGACGTCACTTATAGGAAGTAGGTACTCATGGAGACAGAAATTAATAATAACGTAGTTCACGCAGGCGAAGCCGCGGGCGGGCCGTTAGTAAATATATATTTTTATCATTCCAAGTCTAAGTTGGAGTCCAGTCCGGCTAACATAGTTTATGTAAATATATGCAACGAATGTCAAAGCCTATCCTGTTAGCGTTCATTTTAAATCCTTTTGGGCTCGCTTGATTCATTAAGGAGAACTTTGTTGAGACGAGTACGTACGGTCGTACAATATCGATGGGCAAACCCTCATTACAGTAAACACGATCGTTCAATCAAAAGAGCGATTGTTACAGGTCATAGCTATGCTCCGTTTCGCACAGTATTATTCAAAGTGCTGTAGCTGACTGCTAGCTTCACGATGTATGGAGCTTAGTGTTAAGACACTCCGTTCTCCGTTTTCATCCGAATAGTTGATAGACGTACGTAAATTGTGTTATTGCTCTTTTTTTTATTAAACTAAATCTTTACGGGTTTCATTTGGATCTGGCTAAATGGAAATATAATGAAAAGTTATTTAAAAAACCATGAAAAAAACAAAAAAATCGGTTTTAGTTAGCGTTCTCTACACGCTAGAGGCAGTGCAGTACAAAACATATATTATGCATTCGTGAATATAAAGGGTATAAACAAGAGTCCGATTCAATTACAGAGGCGGGTAGGGCTCGTTAGAAACGCATCACGCATCTGAGATCGGGCACAGCAAGTAAACAGCATATATCTGGTGTTAAGGCACGGGAAACAATGGGACTCCCAAATTAGGGCTTCGTAGTTGGACCCACGGCTGATTGATGTCTCTTTGTATTAACGTTTCGGCTTCGATTACATTCCAATGTGTTTGCGATGATAATTTAGGTATTTTACAACACTGTCTCTGAGTTATAAGTGCGCGATATCAACGTAATGAGGATTCTTGTTTATAAGAAATGCATGATTATATGTCAACAAAGTAATATTCTGTGTTTGGCGGCTCTTAAATTTTATAGGTATAATATATACTCATTGTTGAGGCAATAAGTAGTTTGTCATAGTTTCCTTGACAATTGGCTCACAGTCTTACTATTAATACATGGATAAGATGAACATATATGTATACAAATGATACCTGCTATTATTACCACAAGATAACCAAATAAATTTTAAATAACTTAACAGTCAAGAAATGTTTTTAAATTTGTATACAATGTCTATTACGACATTATTAATTTCTCTTTTTCTTGTTACAGGGAACCCCAATTCCATGCAACCACAACCTCAACCACAAGGACTAATCGTAGAGACAGGGAATGGGGCGAGTGTGCTGCAACTGCCTGCAACTACGCTAGAGCAAATCCGGCACATAGCAGCCGACCCCGGGGCTTCCACGCTGCGCCTCCCACCGCCGGCCACCGAGTTCCCCCCGGGCAGCCGCGAGTCCGACTTCGACCTCTGCTACGTTTGCAAACATTGCAAAGTAGCGTTCCCGTCGGCCGCCCCTCTTCAATCTCATCAGGCGCGGTCCTGCTACGCCGGTCGGGAGGCAGCTCGTGGTGTCATACGAGTGGTGCAGCCCGCGCTCGAGTGTCGGACGTGTCCCGGCGAGAGGTTCCGGACAGCGGCGGACTTCCGGCGCCACGCGGACACCGATGCGCACCTCCGCAGCGCCGCACCCGCGCTGCCCCTGGCCGCCCCCGAGCCGCTGAGCCACGAGATGGAGGACGTCGTCAACCAGATCACGCTGCTGGCCGCGCGCGCCGCGCAAGACGCCTCCTCGGGCAAGGACCCCAGCGTGTTCTGCGTGCCAGGGCCGCGCTTCCCGCAGCCCGCCGCCGGCCACTAATCCTAACTTAGAAATGTATAGTTACTACTACTAGTGGAGCGACCCGCTCTCCCCGTTGTTCGACAACGCAACAGTTCACTATTAGCTCTTAACGCTTCTTTTCGTTGATGAATGTCGTCGCAGAAGCGACCACTTCTTAGTTATACGTTTAAAGCTTGTAGTTGTGTAAGTGTAGGTTAGTAGGGAGCCAGGTCCCGTCGTGAGTTTTTGTACGTAAGTTGGCGGAGGCCTGGGGCTCCCGCGTCGCCGCCGCGCACTGGGAGGCGGCGGCGGCGGCCCGCCCGGCCGCGGCTCGGCGTCGCACTTCATATCATACGTTAGACAGGTTTTATTATATACGTTTATCGTTGCGACCGCGCGCAGCCCGCGGCCGGGCCGGGTGACTCGATTCTTTACCATCACCTCCCAGGAAAACAAGTTCCTATCTTTATGGCATATAATATTATCGATATTGATAATTACGATTTAATTATTGTTTAAAGCTATGTAATACATACATATAATCGTTCTAATTTTAGGCATAGATACGTTCTCGTAAGAAGTTCCTGATGCATCATAAGTGTATGAAGATATATATACGTATATGATTTTTTAAACGTGAGGCGAAGTTAGGTAGGTACGTTAGGCAGTAGTGCGGTCGTCCTCTCGCGCGGGTTCCTCACGACATTGAATGAAACGCGACCCTCCGTTTCGAATTAACCGACCGTCGTAACTTGCGGCGCGAGTGAGGATGAGAGCGCGCGTACTTGTGCCGAGGTGGGCCTCGGGCCGCACACTCGAGAGCCGCCCGTGGAGACGCGACGACACCGCGTAGGCTTATTGGTAATGGTTAATTATAATAATTATTATTGTAGAAGACTTTTCCAAAACGAACGAACTCGAAACTCGGGCTGCGCGCCAGCGCTCAGCCTACCTCGCATACAAGTGAGTTTATTTTGGAACTAAGTGTGATTCTTGAATTTTTATTGATATTGTAATGAGTATTAGTAGTGGCGTAAGTGAGTCGAAGGCAATGGAGGTATGTACATGCGGTGGCGAGCGCCCCGAGCGCCCCGAGCGCCCCGAGCGCCCTCGCAAGTACATCCGTCACTTTGTCGTGTGCGTGGAGTCCCTTATATTTTCGATGGCACAGATCACGTTATTTAGAATATTTTACATATTTACATTTTATCTAGTGGAGCGGAATACAATATTTTATCAAGAAGCGAAACCTACTACAATATTGAGTTAGTTCTTTTATAAAGTGCAATGTTTTATTCCACCGGTAGCGGTGTTTGTTATTTCTATGTGCAATGGGGCGATGCCTGCGCGCGATGCGTCTCTCCAGGGGCGTCTGGAGCGTTACGTCAACAGTTGGCAACGAATCAACGGAGAAAAATAAAAAGCTGTAATAGAGTTCACTCACTCAGAAATTGTTATCCTATCGAAATACCACAATATTTATCACATTTTAAATTAAAACGATATTATTGAACGAATAAATAAAATATGAAGTATTCGATGTAAGACGTAGTCGAGTGACGCATGCGCGCACGCAGTATTTCCGACGCGACGGTGCGCGTTTCTACTACATTATTTTGTTTACCGTGTTACTAAGATTTTAACATAATATTTACTAAGAAGACCCCTATTGTTTGTTGAGGCGTTCGCGTAACTCCACCGCGTGACGACGACGTCGGACGGTAGCGTATGAAGATATTTATTTTGTCGGTTTGTAATCGGGAGTATTCAGCGTAAACTTGAATTGTGTTGAGTTGAGTTGAGTTGAGTAGGTGGACGAGTCGGTAGTGCGATGTGTCTCCGCGGACGACAGTGAGAACGCCCGCGGAATGAATCATGGTTCCTATGTATGTATATTTCAATATTATCGCATCTAGAGTTCACTATACTTTCCGAATACAAATTTTAATATTTAAGATTTATTCGGATTAGTCTGTTGTATCTGCTACCAGAGGTGCCGCCACGGCCGTTGTTTTGTTTACTTTAGTTGTACATTTTAGTTGTTTGTTTCTATATTTTTGTAAGGATATTCTGCACATTTATATTATGTATTTAAATTTTGTTATAATAAAAATTATATATGAATTGCATCCTTCATCATCCTTTAGGTATAAATGATTAAAAATATAAGTTTACAATTGTAAAAGGTAGCACTCGCGTCTATCATAGTTCCTATACTGTATTGTAATACTAAATTATTTTGAAAATTCTTTCATAGTGAAATATACCGTTCCTATATATTGTAATCTGTAATGAAATTTTATGTAATTTGAAATAGTACTTGTGATGTTTAATACATTTATGTGTTGTATTCTATACTTGTTTATTTATTATTGTATTGAATAAAGTCAATTTATGAGTATTTGTTTAGCGTTAGTCCCGTTCGTGCGCGTAGGCCGCGAGCTACGCGCTACGGCGCTACGGCGCTACGCCGCGGCGCGACGGCGCGAGCCACCCGTAGCCGACAACAGATTACGAATACATTGTCAAGTGTAAATGGTAAAAATAAACTCAAAGTTAGTTTATCAGATACTGGAGTTTTATTTTCTTTTAACACCCAAGATGTAACTTTTATTGTATAAATAAAATTATTTCATTTCAATTTAAAATAAATGAGTTTAGATATAAAATATCTACTAATACATAACCACTGAAATGGAAATACCATCTTTTCCTACTCCCATAAGAATACCAAAAAATCCTTTTTAAGTGCTCCCCTACACTCTCTAACCTACGAGTATGTTCTTACATATTAAATTTAAACTATCTAAGTCCACTAGTTTTATCTTTGCATTATTTGTTAGTCACTGAGTAACGAAAGAGTTTTATATTTAAAAAGATACACTTGCTAAAGTATCCATCCATTTTCTTATAAAATTGTGGAATTGAAAAATTTTATAATTGTGTTTGAAAGTACCTATAAAAAATACATCAAATTATCCAAGTAAACAATTTGTAATATTTTTAATGTTTTAGAATTAAAAATAAAAACATTTACATCTTTAAATATTTAAGAATATAAATAACTAAAATTATATTATATATTAAAATATTTTAATGAATACGTCGAAAAAATTAAATTTATTTATCTTTAAAATAGAGTGACTTTTAATCTGATATATTTACAATTTTATACAGCACTTCAATAGGAATAAATAACTAATAAAATACTAAAGCAAATTTGATTTAAACTCAACATTTTACACTTTCCAATTATGTAAATGTCATTGAAAGAAAATATTAAAGAAAAAATCTGAAAAGTAATAAAATTGTTTAAATTTATATATTATGATTACAAAACAAATTAGGTTTCCCGATATAATAAGCTTCACGATGTATCCCCGACTCAGCAGAGGAGGCTGAGGGGACATCAGAACTAGTAGAAAACCACTACGTTCCCCACTTTCCGCCAAATTCTTAAGGAATGTCTTTTGAGTGACACAACTCAACGCCATAATTTATATGTTTTATTCTAAGAATATTATAACTAAATCTACACATAGAATAAAATTATAACTGAGCATTGCCTGATTGTAGATATATGAGAAAAAATATTATTTGGGGCATTTATTAATGTAATATGTAGAACCAAAATCAATGTTTTTTAAATTTTTTTATCAATTCGTTTGTTCACGTTTACATACAGAATCGGCTTAACCAATTTCAAAACAAATTTCACTAATGCATTTAGATAATCTTTCCTTAATATTTAGTGCTATTTGAATCGTTATTTAAATGATTTCATAAGTAAAAAAATATGTAAATACACAGTATTTGGTATGAATAAACTAGAAAATCGTTATTTTGTGTAGTTCCAGCGAGTAGAGCCGCGAGGGGGTCGCTAGTATATTATAAGTATTTTAATAATTCAATATCTACAATTTTAATGCTCAAATAATAATTTTAACATTCAAAATAGATTTCAATTTACTTAAAACTAAAATACATTTTCATTTTCTCTTTGTATCTGACATTAGTTAATTGAAAATTAAACTAAGTATATTATGCAAATTAAATCACAAGCAAATACTAATACATACGATAAAAATCTCTACGAATTTGAAATAACTTTTCGTTATAATTTTATATTTTTTTATTATATAAATTCATTTACATAAAAATATAGTTTTTAATATAAAAATATATTTGTGAAGCTTTTTTGTACCTCCGCCAAATTCTGTAGGCATTGCGTGTTGAGTTGCAGAAGTCAACGCCGTGCTTTGCCTCGATACCAGAGCGAAGAAATGTAAATATACAGTTGCATTTCGTCGAGTGGAAATCGAACCCCCAATCTGTCGCCTTTACAGTTTGTTTACACTTTGTGTTCCTTTATAATAATAGACAAAGATAGATAAAAAAATCAATAACAAATTTCTTTAAATATAAAAATTCTTGCTCAACGATTTTTATCTCCTCTCCTCTTATAGTATTCACAAAGCGAACATTATATTCATTTGAAATAGAATGATAGTGGTTTATGCTATTAAGTTTTCTTGCTGGGTCTTGTTCTATCCAGNTTTTAATATTATATATTATCTCATTTACATAAAAACATAGTTTTTAATTAAAAAATATATTTACTTTGCTTTTACAAAAAAGCATCACTTTTGTACCTTCGTTAAATTCTGTAGGCATTGCGTGTTGAGTTGCGGAAATCAACGCCGCGCTTTGCCTCGATACCAGAGCGAAGAAATATAAATATGAAATGATTCATTTCGTCGGGTAGTAATCGAACCTACAACCTGTCACCTTTACGGTTTGTTTACACTTTGTGCTACCTAGATGTTTTTCCTTTTATAATAATAGACAAAAATAGATAAAAAAATCAATAACAAATTTCTTTAAATATAAAAATTCTTGCTCAACGATTTTTATCTCCTCTCCTCTTATAGTATTCACAAAGCGAACATTATATTCATTTGAAATAGAATGATAGTGGTTTATGCTATTAAGTTTTCTTGCTGGGTCTTGTTCTATCCAGCATTTTTTATTTTAACTTTAAATACTAATCATAACGTGCACTGCAAGGTGAGGACATCAATTCCTGGGACTTGTGGAACAAATGTGAGGTCCTCCGTCCTAGCTCTCTTTCCCACCATATCACACAATTAAAGTGATTCTACCAGTTCCAATTACGACGTACTTTCCAGAAATGAATGTAGACAAAATATTATTTTAAATTTATATACCTATGCATGTATTATAATTAAACACTGGATTAATATACAATTATGTGCATATTTAAAATAAATATATATAAATGCAAATAATTATTAAGTAGTTCAGGCTAGTTTTTTTAGATAAGTTAATTATAATAATTCTAGTTTTTTATTATAATTTAATTTAACAAGTAAGTAAATTTTTCTTTTCTTCCACATTTTCAACCTATTTGTTTTTTGTTTGTTAGTCTAGTCTGTATTTGGAGATAAATATGATTCATTAAAATAGTCCTTCTAACTGCATATCGAACTTCTGCTTCGTAGTCGAGTGCTGTAAAAGAACCGCTACATTTTCGATTGTTTAATACTGGAAATGCTAAGACGCATCCTGGTAACAATAGGCTCCTGATATTTCTTAGCTTAATATATAGAAGTTTGGAATACATGAGGGCCAATTTTATTTAAATATTCATAAACTTAAGTAGGTACATTTGTTCATAAAATTTGCCGAATTTAATTTACAAATTTCCCTCTTCTCACTAATATTTGCGTTAGATTAAGTAATTCAAAGTAAAAAATAGCGACATAAAAGTATTTGCAATTACTGGCTGTAAAATGTATCCATTCGTGAAACAACGTCAACATCAGAAAGCGCTCTAATCAAGCGCTGTTTGTACAAAACGTATAAATCTTGAACTCTGTGCATACATTTTGTATACTGAAATTGAAGATAGATTTGAATTTTGCAAAATCATCCATTAATTTCTACTTAAAATTATTAAAAACTTTTTTGGATTTGAACTTGGAATTTAAATAATTATTGTTTTTTAAAATAATTCGATTTCTTAAGCAGGAATCGAACTCACGACCGTTGTAGTTACTGTTGGCCGCCGTCCCAGTGAGCCACGGTGACATCAACATTTCTTTATTAATATAAAATGTAACATCTACTGGGACAGTTGTAAAAATACAATAATTATATTATAGGTTCACTTATTTATTCATGTCTTAGGGTACCAACACAGTAGGATACATACAAACAATAAATTAATATAAAAAGACTTATAATTACAAAAAACTTATAATAACATTGTTTTCCATTTGTAGATATAAAAATAATATTATAAATTAAAATATTGGACTAAATTCATTATATCAAAACATGGAGTTTTAATTATTGAAAAAAGTAATAATTTATTTAAAATACATACATGTCTCTACAATTCCGCCTACTATTTGCACAAGCAATCACCCGTTCGATTGGAGGAACTGTCACACGGACGGATGCAAAGGGGATCTCACTAAGTTATTGATTATATCGGAATAAGTCGTGGGGGTCGTCCCACCCCCCTTGCAACCCCTTAGGGGGTCGGCCGCATTATTTTACATACATGAGACGTACTCGAAGAAAAGATTTACCAAAGTGTGGACGTGGGATTGTGTTTCGAATGCAGTTTTGCAAGAATAGAATATTTATGCCCGCATAGTGAACGCTGAAACTATATTTTTATCGGTTATTGACTATTTCAATATTGTATCTTAATATACATTACGTATTTTCCTTAAATAAATTGAGAATTAATTTAACTATTATTCTGTCTTAATCGTCTATAAATCAATTAGGAAATTTCTATTATTATATAAATTAAATTATATTAGAGGCTCGGTTATATAATATATTAGATTCAATGTTCAATTTACGAGTATACTCGAAGAAATGAAATATTTAATATTTTCATTTCTTTGCTCTGGTGTCGAGGCACAGCGCAGCGTTGAGTTCTGCCACTCAACATACGATGCCTTCAGAGTTCGGCGGAAAGTGAAGACCGGAGTGTCTTAACACTACGCTACCTCTGCCTATACTGCTATACGCGAAGTACAGTATATATACAGTATGTATATATATACTTCAAAAAATATATATTTTATAATATAAGTATTATTTTACATACAATTTAAACGGCACGCTCGTTACGTATGTTAAAGTTAAAGCAAACTTTCCCCACTTCTTTGTAAGATAACAAAGAACAATCAAATACGTAAATTGGGAATTGTCTATTGAGTACATGCGAGAGGGCGGGAGGGGGGCGGGCCGGGAACCCTTCACGCGTTCACGCCAAATCCTTAACTCGCGTTTTAAAAAAGAAAACTGACGTACGCAGGGCTTTACAATGTAAAGGCGATTGCATACAATAAATATTATAGTAAATGAATAATATTTTTAAGTTATATGTTTTTAAAGTGTTATTCCACACACGGGAAAAAATAATAAGGTATTTAGGAAACGTATAAAAAATTCTGTCATAAAAAAGTCTCTAAGAATACCTAAGCATTTACACAAATCATCGAATACCGCTCATTGAATGTATTATGTATTATTATCCTAACACAGAATGTCCCGAAGCGCGCACCGAACCGATAACCCCCATTCTAACGATGGGGAGAGAATTTTAATGTACCACCATTTTTGCGCAATGCTCAAATTTTACGACCGCCAAGTCATTATGAGGGAAATTATTGGCGCTCTGATTGCGTTAGCTGTGATAAAAATTCTCAAGTCGGCTATAGGGCGGAACTAATTCCATGTTGGATTGGAACTGCCTTTGGTTAATGATGCTGGTATTTGANTACTGCTATACGCGAAGTACAGTATATACTTCAAAAAATATATATTTTATAATATAAGTATTATTTTACATACAATTTAAACGGAGAGCTCGTTACGTATGTTAAAGTTAAAGCAAACTTTCCTCACTTCTTTGTAAGATAACAAAGAACAATCAAATACGTAAATTGGGAATTGTCTATTGAGCACATGCGAGAGGGCGGGAGGGGGGCGGTCCGGGAACCCTTCACGCGTTCACGCCAAATCCTTAACTCGCGTTTTAAAAAAGAAAACTGACGTACGCAGGGCCTTACAATGTAAAGGCGATTGCATACAATAAATATTATAGTGAATAAATATTATGTTTTTAAAGTGTTATTTCACAACCGGGAAAGAAAAATAGGTATTTAGAAAACGTATAAAAAATTCCCGCTAAATAAAGAAAAAATATATTGTCAAGGTAATATATTATAAGCTATAAAGAATATTAGAAAAATCATTGTTTTATGAGAATTGCAAAAACGACTTCTAAACGTACCTTTCAGTTTTATTTTCTGTACTTTTAGTTTTAAGTTTTTTTTTAAATTATGTATTATGTGAATGCGAATGTGTTTCGAAATCTTTAATTTCAAATCTTAATTGATTATTTTTAATATACATATATGTATATCTGTATTTATACGTATATCCTCTTTATTATATTCAAATAATTGATATAGGTATACTAACCAGAGTGAAAGGGGCATAAGGTAATCCAGCGGGTATAAGGAATCCAGCGGCAGTGCGGGCAAAGGGGCATAGTTATAGAGTATGAATTTAAGTGTAAGACGTTAAAGAAAAAAAATAACAATTAAAAATTATTGGGACTTTATTTTATTTCCACACAACTACAAACTAAATAGGTAGACCTTAGTATCTAATACCAGTATAAAAGTCTCCATACAATAAATTTTGATTCAAATTTCGCTAAAGTCACTAAGAATACCTAAGCATTTACACAAATCATCGAATAACGCTCATTGAATGTATTATATATTATTATCCTAACACAGAATGTCTCGAAGCGCGCACCGAACCGATAACCCCCGTTCTAACGATGGGGAGAGAATTTTAATGTATCACCATTTTGGCGCAATGCTCAAATTTTACGACCGCCGAGTCATTATGAGGGAAATTATTGGCGCTCTGATTGCGTTAGCTGTGATAAAAATTCTCAAGTCGGCTATAGGGCGGAACTAATTCCATGTTGGATTGGAACTGCCTTTGGTTAATGATGCTGGTATTTGAATTTTTTTTTAAATATTTTTTAGTAGGCTAGACGTGGGAATCTAGTGTTATGACATTCCGTTTACCAATTTTGTGCTCAATTTCCGAAACGTTAAGTGTTTGAACTCTTGGCCTTGTTTTGTACAGTAAGTGAAAATAATTAATTCTCCGAATGGGAATCGAACGCACAATCGTTGCGCTTACATTTTTAAAAAGATTAACAACAGAAATATTATTAAAAAAAACATTTATTAAGTAAAGTTATATATTCTTAAAACTTCCTACATAAGTAAATAATACTTATTATAGAATTCTGTTCGCATCACTGAAAAAATGAGAGTTTCTTATAAAGCCGCGATAACAATGCGAACGTCCCGCTAAGATATATTACTATTCAACTTACTTAAAACTCAAAGTCCATCAGAAGTTTTGAACAGACTTAAAGTTAAAAGAAAATATCCAAGTCAGGTGGTGAATAGAGGAAGTTCTGGTGATTAATGAAGCCCCTGTTTATTCTAAGCATCCTCAATGAGGATTACAGGCTTACCCAACTCTGGAAGCCACTGCAGTGGGTAATACACTTTTGAACAACTGCCTTGAGCTTACAATACATGCTTGCTTTTTAGAATGTATTTAATAACACCATCTAATTTGGTTTTCGTTTTATAAGTTTTTAAAAGGGCATTGAGGCCAGTCGTGGCACAATGGTGTGGAGTGTAAACGCCACAGGTTGCGGGTTCGATTCCCTCTCGAGGAAATGAAATATTTTCATTGTTAGCGAGATAAAGCGCGGTGCTATTTGTGTGCTAAGTTCCGCCAAATGTAAACGCCTCCAGAATTCGGCGGAAAATGAGTGACCGAAATATCTTAATGGGAACGGTGTGTCTCAACAATAGGGTACACGATTATCGTGCAATGTAAGGGAAACAGCGTGAAGACTAAAAAAATCTTTACTGAAGCAATTATTATACAATATTTTTAATTAATATTTCGTCAAAATTTCTTTATTACCTGGGTCAATAATTATCTCTGAACGCTATTTTGACAATTGCGCCAAGGCTGGGCATAGACAAAATGCCGAGTTGCATACCGTAAGATAATGTCTTAATATATATCGTAACGTAATGTCTTACTACTAGAGTATATATTTAGCTTACTCTATAAAATATAATGCTCAAAAATAATATAAGCTAAACCAACTTTTTAGAAAGATGATAAATGATTAAAAAAATGATACATCTAATAACAACCATATCTCCTAAACACATTTCTTTATACAAACAAACAAAACAGCCACTATCCAAAAATCCGATCAATAGGACAAGCGTAGACAAATCGTAATGCAACAATTTATAGGAATCCTGATCTACAACCCTCGGAGCACCCTCATCGGGAAGGGGTTGTACGTTTGTGTAGTTGTACAAATTGTACCGTGTTTATCTCCGCCGACCCCGCGCCCCCATTTATCGTCATGCAACTGACCTTCTAAGTTATCGTGATGGGTAAGATCAGTATATACGGTTTAATGCTAATTTCTTCGTTGTCTTGTTAAGTTTTGTTTAGATTATAGTTGTTTTTCGTATTTTAGTAAGAATTTTTGAAATATTTTATATTGGAAATATTATGATTATATAGATTTAACATATAAATCATATTCTTGAATTTATCTAGTTTTCTATATTTTTTTTTTAGCTTGACGCTGTGCCCACATACAGCAGGGCAGACAGAGGAAACCTAATGTTAATAATTATATCAGCAGCCATGTAACACTAAAATACTATTTCTTTGTAATCAATAATATTTGAAATTAAAAAAATATGTATTAATAATATAGGGCCTCTGTAATTAATTAATCTACACAGAATGATATTTATAAAAGGGCAAATCCTAAGGTGTGAAGAAAAGCACTTTAATAATACAATTCAGAGACATTACCACTTGTAAATACTAAACGATCTTATAGTTTAGAACTAAAGGTTAACCGGGACTATGCACCTCTAACTTTTAATAACACACTATTTTTTTTTTTTGGAAGATTTTTCTGTGAATAATATTTTAGAAAGGAAAATCTTGCATTTTTCAACAAAGGTAAAGATCGATAAGTGACTCATTTCTTCTCTGCTCGTTCTTGTATATTTTTGGTTAACGATTGTAACAATATTTAAAATGATACAATCATTTCAAGTAGGAGTATAATATACTGCGTATAGCCTTTGCACTCGTCTATAAAAATGGGTAGAGAATGGAGAACGGTGAATCTTAACCCTCATAATCTCTACCATGTTATCATGTTAAATTATATATATATATATATATATATATATATATATATATATATA
>JAKRZM010001319.1:1130920-1208262 GCA_036379175.1 Heliconius cydno galanthus
CTTTACACTAACTTCTAACAACAAACAGCAATAATTACTTATAATAATTTTATCGGCATCGAGTAAAGAGGACGTCCAGCACTATCATTAGCGCGGAGAGCGATCAGTTATTTGCGGGCGAACAGAGCCGTGTCGGTACAGCTTACCCCCGAAGGAGATGCATTCCACCGGCTCACGAACTCACGACTGCACCACAATAATTACCTGTGGGTGTACGCCATTATAGTTCGCGAACGATTATTATCAATCTAGCTTTATATATATGTAGGTATGTATGAGGTAACAACTCGCGGTCACCGCTTAGAACCTGCAATGGGGATAAATTATTTGTTGTTTAGATCGGGATGCAAAGCAGCTTACGTAATTAGGCTTCACGCTCTATCCCGCACACAGCAGGGTAGGCAGAGCAAAGCTAGTGCTAAGACACTCCGCTCCCCATTTATCCCTGAATGCTGGAGGTATTACATGTTGAGTGGGGGAATTTAACCCGCTATGCCTCGACACCAGAGTAAAGAAATGAAAATACAAATTAAAATAAATATTTCATTTCCTCTTGTGGGGATCGAACTCACAACCAGTCGTGTTTACAGTCACACGCTCGTGCACTTGCGCTATGACTGACTTCACTGTTGCATAATTAAGGATAAATCAAAATCTCGCGGGCACTTTCGACTCTGTTATCAGTGAGTCGCCTGCGCTTGCGGCTCCTATAAATGTCCCTGCATACGATATTGATTCGCAAGTATCACTATGCAACTGGTAGTGGGTTCGACACGCAATGCCCCCAGAATTTGGCGAAAAGTGGGAAACGAAGTGCCTTAACACTAAGTTCCCCCTTCCTACCCCGCTGAGTGCGGGTTACAGCGTGAAGCTGTGTATGTGGTTACACTAGTGAAGTACCCACGCCACAACGCCGCGGGCCACTAATTCCTCATCTTAACCCTACTAGGACGCCGCTAATTTTCTATCATTGCGGTCACGTCAGACTTTATAGACCTTTAGATTTTGAAATTGAGGTGTCAGTGCATTGTATTTATTACCATTGCATCGCAACCGCTAGATCGTTTCGAAGCAAAATAACACCGTTCATGAAATCCCCAATCTACTAGCTCGAAGCTATTATTAACATTACCTTCTTTTATAATAATTTTGTTGATATTTTGAACAGAATTTATAGGATAATTGGGTTATAGTGAAACATATAAGAAATTATAAGCTGTATAATATGCAAATTAAAACGAAAGCTGATATTTATAATATGTATCTACCTAGAATGGTGTCATCGTCGTGTCAAAAGGACGACCACGACCGCTCTGTCAAGAGCGAAGCGGCAAAGAAGGAGAAGAATCTTTACCAAGTGTCCTTCTGCCTACCCTGCTGTGTGCAGGATAGAACGTAAAGCTAAAAAACAAAACTATATATGCTTGTATAACATAAGGCATAAAACTAATCATTTTTGCTTGTTTATTACTTCATAGAGCAGACTATATCTTTAGCAAATGTGCCCAACACAACCAAGTTCAAAACAGAACAATCAAAAGGCTCGCATATCCGTCACAATGGCAGCGTGTTCAGTTATTACCCAGCGCTAGGGCCAACCACCACCGACCAAATCGGTGCTGCACTTCCAAATGCCTTAAGGAGTTTGTAAATTGTTCTGAGTTCACGCTCCGCTCATTACCGTCGCTGTAATGTGTTCCGTCATCGAGATTAACTCGCGTCTAATGGAGGTAACTCTTATTTACGAGTATTTCTACGGCGTCACTGTTACAATTGTACCTAATTGAGGTTTGTCAGCTTTTAGTAAAATGGCCAATTTTCTTTTAATGCTGTTTGTTTGGTAAAAGACTAAAGCAACGTGATGGCGGCTATTGATTGCTCTTTGTTTCTGGTTTGAGAGTCTGATTGCTTATTCCACTCCTAGATTTAATTGATGTAGAGGGTACGGTTATATGGAAACAATATTTTTAGTTGACAAAATTATACCTCTAAGACGGTGCTAAGCAGGATTTTATTTGGGTCTCGTTAATATACAGTGAAGAAAAGAGCATGTTCCTATATTATTGACGCCAAATAAAAAAGTAGAAATTAATCGAAATTTTACTTTACATTTCAATAGTTAGTTAGTGCATATACTAAAAAAAGATCAGTAGGTTCATACAAACAAAAACAAATAAAAAAATATATTCTGGATTACCCTTTAAATGGCTAAATCAAATGACTGCGACGAGATTCATAGACGGTCGAACTGTAGCCAATTGTTTTTAATTGGCCGGAATAACATGCAAATTGTCTCTCAATTATGAATCTCACTAATAATGACGTGCTCAATTGACAATCAGGCCAAATCTATTTTGACAACTATCAGCTGTATTGTTATGATTGTATATGTACGAGTAGTTGCTTAATATACTGCGCAAATTCTCCAAATTCTCCATTCTTCTTCTCTCTCTTCTTTGTGTATAAGCAGCAGGGTAGGCAAAGGGAACCTAGTGTGAAGGCATTTAGTTCCCCACTTTTCAATACATTGCTTGTTGAGTAGAAGAGTTGTCCTCCTCCACTTGTACTCTTGTCTAGCGTAATTGAAGAATTAACAAATAAAGTACTCGTATATGTATTCATATATAGAAGTATTTGAGAACAATTTTAAAAAATAAATCTTTTATAAGTAACTTAGCTTTATCATGTTTTAGTGTTATTGACTTAGTATAGAAGCTCTACAAATATTATATTAAAAACCTTTGGTAATCGACAAGAGTCATATATGTTGAACTTTAGCTGTTTTTAATAATTTTTAATAGGTAAGCCTAGCATAGAGTTAGGCCAGTCGTAGCGCAGGGCCACGTGTGTATGACTGTAAACATGACAGGTAGTGGGTTCGGTCCCCACTCGTGGAATATAACTATTTAATATTTTCATTTCTTCGCTCTAGAATCTCCATTTGATGTGAACTGCGGTGTTGAGTTGGCTTCGGTGGAAAATTGTGGACGGAGTGTATTAACACTAGAGTGCCTACCCATAATGAAAAAAATCCTTAAGTCTTAATCATCGTACATACTCGTCGTTTAAACGATCAAGTTAGCTATTAGTATATTTTGGACCTCTTTCATAAACATCTCCTTAACTTGGTTAACCCAAAATCACTGTAAATTATTATTGGAAGTTAACATTATTAAAATAATGAAAATGATAGCTCGAGGCCCCCATGCGTGCGCGCGAACGTACGAACCACTTGGGGCGATTAAAAATAAACAATAATTGGGGGCCGTTCACGCATGTGGACTCATTAAAACAATTAAATCTTGATTGAACAGAAATTATAGCTGTCGATTCTCAAAACATAATGCGGTGCTCTTAGGAATCTGCCCGAAAAAGATTAACGTTGAGTTTTAATAAGAAACAATTATTTGTGTATGTGTGTCTGTGTGTGCTCGTCCCACGCTCAAGTAGTCAGCCTAATTTTGGGCTCTGTAATTATCAAAAATTACAGACGACGGTTTTTTTTTTAATTTTATATTTATATATAATCTGTATAAGTTTTTGTTGCGTCACCTAATAATGAATAATCATAGAGTGGCTGGTTTGTTTTTTGTAGAGCATAGGTTTTATAAAAAGGATTTGTATTTACAATAATTCTTTTATTATTTTTCTAGCCTTAATCTTATGTTAAAATACAAAAAAAAATCTAAATTAATCAATCGAAATTTCGAATTATAAACATAAATTAATAATAATAACTAACTTTGACATTTATAACAACTTACCTTATTTAATAATTAACATATTATATTATTAAACAGTTTATATCAGCTTACTTTAATAATTAATTTTTAAATGTCAAGTAGGCTACTATAATAATGTTTTTTTTTATTAAGCAATCAATTTTGATGCTGTGAAATAATAAGCGGTCGTTATAATTATGGAAAACAGGTAATTATTTTAATTGTAGATCGACTCTCAAATTGCAATATCATCAACGGAGCAAGATTATTACTTGAGATTACAGATAATTATGTTTAGATATAAGTAATTTAAACTTTTAGTATGCGAAAAGTCTCGGCGTTTGTGTACTTAAGTAATTAAGAATAATAAAACGAAGGCCGTCGGTGCGCAGTGGCTCAAGTGTGACTATGAACGTAATGTTCGTGAGTTCAATTCCTACAAGAGGGTATGAATTATTTAATATATTAATTTCCTCGCTCTAGCAACAAAGCAAAGCACGGCGATAAGTTCCGCCACTCAAAACATTATATCTTGAAAATACGGTGAAAAGTGGAGAATAAAGCGTCTTACCAGATTAGTTTCCCTACCCTGCTATATAGGGGATATTGCGGGAAACAATTAAAAAATAAGAAAAAAATATTTAATAGATATATATCTTATACATATCTATCTACATGTAGTATGACCACGTAAAAAAAATTCAAAGAGCTCTCATTAGAGTTGCAGTCGAATTCTAATATTTATATATTACGTAAACCATTTTGTTAGTACGGAAATGGAATAGCAATTTATATAAAGTAAACCAGCCACGAAGGCACTGCAGTACCAACATCATTACGATCTACATACATATTTACATCTTATGATATTTTTAATTCAATTTCGCCGCGAAACTTCGAAACCTACCCCGTCGAGTGTCGAAAGCTATCCAATTTGGGTAATACTGCAAAAATATCTCATTTCTACGCTGACTTCGAGCATGTAATGCCAAAAGGAAATACAAAACTTAATACTTATATAAAAAAAACATCTTCTCTTAGGGCAATAAAGTCTGTATTTGAACGAGTGACCCGCAACGTAGGGCCGTTCGAAAATAAATCTCAAATGGACTTTTGGCAATTCCATAATGTGGAAGTGGTCTGTTCAAGCTTTTGATTCTATGAAAAAAAAAACGCGATACTCGAAAAACGATAGAAAAAAAGGGGAAACATTTATATATTTTTCATACACTTTTTTATTTATGGTTCGATAAATATGCGTAAAGCGATATTTAGAGCATCGGCACTTTGCCGATTAGTAATGGCTTTGCGGGAATTACGTCGCTTTGTGGAGTTACCCTTTCAGCTTTGAGGCTAAATGTTTCAGAGGCTGGGTCGAACCTGAATGAACGTCAGGTTGTTATATTTTCTTTGAAATTCTTATATTTATATTGGAATATAATTTAGATCAATTATTTGTTAGTCAAAAATATCGATCAAATGTGACGATCTAAATAATTCAAGAAGCTTCATACTTATTATAATATACATAAGATATTATCTATATATATAAAATCGAATCGAATGGTCACTCACTCATCACGAAATCTCAGAAACTACAAGTGCTAGGAATCTGAAATTTTGCATAGGAGTTACTTATAGGACGTAGGTGCTCGCTAAGACGGGAATTTGCAATATTCGACTTCTAAGGGGTTGTTTTAGGGGTTGAAAGTTTGTATGAAACTTCGTTACTACACATGCTAGGAGTTTCAAATTTTGCATGGACGTCACTTGGTACTCATGGAGACACAAATTAATAATAACGTAGCTCACGCGGGTGAAGCCGCGAGCGGGCTGCTAGTATTAAATATTAGATTACAAAAAATCATACCATAAAAGAATCGAATAGTTACGTGTGTTATATTGTTTTACGTAAAAACACTAAAGGAAATTAAATATTTAATAATTTAATTTATCGCTCTGGTGTCGAGGCAAAGCGCAGCGTTGAGTTTCGCAACTCTACACTAAATGTCTCCAGAATACTTCCAGAAATGGGGAACGGAGAATCTTAACACTCGATTCCGTCTGCCTATTCTGCTGTGTACAGAATTATTTGATTCCTAAAATTACTTATTATAACAAATATCCAAACAGAACCAAACTGAAAATCAAATTTCCTACATCTTGATTAACCTTCATTGTAACAAGTTAACCAAAAGGGTTACAAATCACTCCCACCTTCCACTAAGTTCCCTCGGCATGCCTCTCACGCGCCGCACTAATAAGGCGATGAATGAATTGCGGGCACAATAAACAACTACACCGTGTTAGGGCACGCCGCGCCAATATTAATTACCTTTGCCCATTATATTATTCTATGATTTTGTTTAATAGAGATATTGCGTTACTATTTCTTTGTTAGGGAAGTGGGGTTTATTGTGTTGTTTTCCATGGTGGCGCAGTGGGGCAGCGAGTGGCAGGAAATTTCGCGAGTTTGGAAGGAAAATGGAGAGCGGAGTCTTGTCTTCAAAGCTTGCGTTACGCTGTATATCGCTTGCGGGGTCGGCAATAAAAAAACCAAGAATTAAGATCTTCCATTCCTCTCTTTTTGATAGATAAGCCAAAACCGCGCTATGCCTTGTTACCAGAGCGGTAGCATGGCAAAGCGCGTGTACTAACTCTAGAATTCGGGAGAAAGTGGGAAGCAGAGTGCCTTAAATTCTTTACGCTAGGCTCCCTCCGCCGACCCTGCATGCTACAACCTAAACTTTAAAAAAACTCTCCAACGAACTTTAAGTAAATTACAAAAGAACAACATCACTTCTTTGTAAAAACATAACCACTTAAAAAAAATCTTCTTTCTTTTACTGTCAGCCCGAACATATTACACCAGTAGTGCCAACTCATTTTTCTTTCTCCTTAACAACCAACACCACCACCACCATATGTTCACAGGTTTAATTCCGTCTTATGTTCTATATGAAAGATGACCCCTTTATTACTTATTAAGGAGCTCCAGCCGGCCTTGCCCTTACCGCGTTATTTATGTCGTCTAATAATAATTTGTATTAAATCTTCGCTACCGCCGGACAAACAGGATTTGTTAGCTTTTGTTGTCGAATCTTACCGCCTTGCGGAAAATGTCCTCGGACAGTAAAAATATAGATACAAAAACTTCCCCTCGGACCCAACTCTTGTTTACTTGTGGGAGTATTTTGAAGAATGCTGTTATTTTTGTAAAAATATACGTGAGAATGTTCTTGCTGTCAGTGTAGAGTTGTTCAATGTTAAATGTTTACCTTTTTTATATCTAAATGTAGGTGATGATTTAAAAATAGTATCGATGTATATAGTGTGTTTAACGAGTAATTATTCAAATGTTACACGTAAAACGAGGTTTAAACATACAGTTTCACGCTTAGAATAGGGAACTCCGTTCTCAAAGGTTTTACAAAATATAAATTAATATATTGGTTCTGCTCATTACCAAGTAAAGCCTCGGTTTTGAATAACAAGAAGAAAGGAGAAGGAGAAAGGAAGGAGGAGGAAGGAAGTTTCACCAGATTTTGCCTCACAATAGTTTTAGCTATGACTACATAAGACAACTTAATTTATTGTAGTCATATTGCACGTTTAATTATTTTTATTGTTTATTTCAATTAAAAAAGAACTAACAAAGCTGGCTGATAGAATGTATATACACTACATTTTTCAGCGTAAATAAAAAAAAATTAAAACATTCCCAATCACATGACACTATCACAAATTTAACTGTCACAACGGACTGATTGTTGCAAAAATAACAGTAGCCAAATGACGAATTTCCCATTATTAAGTCACGGTAACGTGCCAACCCAATTGCTGTATTCGCATTCAATCTAAAGCAACGTGAAAAATTGCTATAAAAGTATTACTTTTTTAAATTGTTTCGCCATTAAAACCTATTGCATTTTACTTGCACGCTAGTGCCGTCAAGTTATTTTTTGAGAAAATTACAAGACGAGCTCCACGAATAAGCTTAGGAAGTAACTTGTTTAGCTATAATCTTTATAATTACTATTAGCACCACAGATTATTAATTGACATTGACATGAATGGTGGAATGAATGAGTTTTAATTTTTTTTCCACCAATTGTTTTTGATAACGTTACATAATGAATAATTTATTTAATGTCTTGTAGTAAATTAGATCAGCTTCACACTGTATACCACACAGCAGGGTAGGCAGAGGGAACCTAATGTTAAGACATTCTGTTCTCCACTTTCTGTCGAATTCTGGAGGCATTGCGTGGTGCATATAAATTTAACAAATATTTAATTACCTCAAGTGGGGAACTCGAACCCACAACCTGTCGCGTTTATTGTCACACCTTGAGCCCCTGCGCCAAGATTGGCCTCAAATGACCTGGCCTCTTGTAGTAATTAAAGAAAACCAGCTAAATATTAAATTACTGACCGCTACCACGACAAACGAGTCCGGGACCCACCAAAAAATCCAGAACGTCCGGTCAACGAACGGTACAACACATGACAGAGCGAAGTGTAAATCTTATGTCCTTATCTGTATCCAATACGCATACATTACTCGAGGACTCTGCGGGCGACAGCATTTACATTTTAAGCACCGGTCGATAATTACTATTGGCTTTAATTATTTACCTGGTAAGAGCGATGGGGCCGCTCGTAGTGCAGGGGTACGAGCGTGGTAGTAAATGCCAGTTGCATTTAGGAGTTGCGGATTCGATTCGTACTTGAAGAAATTAAATATTTAATATTTTTTTTATTCGCTCGGCGTTGCATTTCACCGCCCAATGTCTCACTCAGAAAACAACGGAAAATGGACAGCGGGGTGTTTTAAAACTAGGTTCCCTCTGTTTCCTCTCCCTCTACAAGCGGGATACAGCGGGAAGCTGAAAAACAGCGGGAAACAATGATGCGTGAGGAATGTACAGTAATTTGCTTTGTTAATCTAAACTACGGGATATTACGCGCTGAGATCGCACTTATGCGGGTTTATTGATAAGCTAAGCTTACAATCAGCTCGTTAATTTTAAACGCCCTTACTTGATTTATAATGGTGGGGACGCATCAATAAATAAATAATTGATCTTTACTTCTCCAACATAACCAGACTAATATATGTTTTATTCATGAGTGTATCTTCTCTACGAATTTACAAGACCAGGAGACCAGTCGTGGTGTAAGGGCACCAAGTTTGATTGTAAAGACGACAGTTTGTGGGTTCGATTTCCACTCGACTCGAATTAAATATTTAATATTTCCATATTTTCGCTCTTATGTCGAAGCAGTAACAACGCAATGCCTCTAGAACTCGGCGAAAAATGGAAAACAGAGTGTCTTAACACTAGGTTCCCTCTGCCTACTCCGCTGTGTATGGAATACATTGGAATAAGAAAAATCTATGAATATTTAAAAGCAATTAAAAAAAACATACCTAAGCAAAACCATTACTCAAACACTGCCTATACAACTTTCAGCGCTTTAAATCGCAACCGTCAATTTAATTTTTAATTATGGAACTGCCTAACGATACGAACACCTTGAGAGTTGCTGCGTCAAAACGATTTACGTAAAAATTGCGTTATTCTATTAAGAACTTTATAATTTTAGACATAATAATCAGATTTGCTCAGCAAATTTAAGATGCAGATCTTAAAAACAGCTTAAATTAGCATCTTCAAGTACCAAGCCTGTCGGCGGTCATCAAGCTTCGTGTTTAGTAAAGACCTATCCATAGCATTTAGTGTTGTTTTATTTATATTTTATAGTTAGTTAGTTAACAAGTTTACGTACTTAAATATTTAATATTGTTAATTATTACTCTAATATAATTAGCCGTCTGTCTGCCCGGTATGTTTCACGTACCTATAAGTGA
The DNA here is from genome assembly GCA_036379175.1 of Heliconius cydno galanthus. Taxonomy (NCBI): domain Eukaryota; kingdom Metazoa; phylum Arthropoda; class Insecta; order Lepidoptera; family Nymphalidae; genus Heliconius; species Heliconius cydno. The sequence continues at coordinate 1,140,518 of JAKRZM010001319.1, forward strand.
TATTGTGTATTTAAATCGAATTAAGTTTTTTAAAATTTGTACACATATTCGTATTGGTCTTAATTTGCATCTTTAAATATATTTTTTAATATAACTTAATTAAGTACTTTTCAAGGATAATCGTTAAAATATTCGTTTAACATGAAAGACAGACCTATCGTTGATTAATATTTTCTAAACTGTTATAATCGAGTAATTTTACTGAAAACAATATGGAATTATCCAACCCATAATGCTAAAGAAATCTTATAATATAACTAAGAGGAGCTCCCCATAAAAGCAATGTCCGCGCGATTACAAATACGAAGATGATCGAACACAGAATGTAAATGAAAACTCGCCTCATCACGTTCAAAATTGAAATCCTTGGTTCCCTCGCTAATGTCGGCCGCGTCTCGCGCTCGTATTGTCTTTGTCTTATTATACAGCCGGACCAACTATTATACCAATTATATTTAATTCAGATCCAACTCTATAGCAATGTTTACCGCTTTGCTTCTCTTCTCTAGTAAGTTATAAAAAAAACCAATTAGGAACACCGAATTTCTGTAATGAGACCAAAGTCAAAGCCATAATTATTTATGGGTTTTGTATTATTAAATCATGGCGATGTTTAACGCTATACAACATTGTATGTACCACGAGAAATAATTACCTATAATGACACCGTTAGCGCTCGACTCACATTTAGTACCAACGATTTGAGCGAAAAAACGTTTTGACCACAACAAGCGGAATTATGACCATAGTTATACCTATCTCCGAAATAAATTAACGTAAAGAAACGTCCATTAACGGCTATAAATGCGGTTACGCAACACAACAGATGTCCGGCTGAGGGATTTTTATTAGAAACGTGATGGCTGTATTTCGTGCCGAAATCAGAGAGGATCCAGGGCACTGCGGCCGCCGTACGTGAGCCGCGACACCTTCCGGCCCGGTGTGAAAATTATTAGTTTTTTGATCACTCAATAACCCAATCTGTATCGTGTAATTGCTCGTTTAGCGGTTATAAATCCAACGAAATGATAATTTCTCGGTATCTTCCCACCCTTTGTGACGGTTGAACCGATTTCCTGCGGCGAACGTGAAAACTTAACGGGCTTAATCCCCCTATCGAGGTATTAATGACATTTTCTCGGAACGTACACCACAACAAAACAACAAACCTGACCGAAGATGGTTAGCCGCAAATCATAGAAAGATTCCCTGCATTGATAAAAATAAATGACGAACGAGATTACGAAATCAATATGAAATTGCATTTCCTAATGTCAATTGTTAGTTACAGAGTGCAATAAAGTTCCAATAATCATGATATGAAATAATTTCTGGACGATGTGGCCGTGGTGCGTGGTCTCTCTCTGCTCGAGGGGAGAGGGTATAGCCCTCTCTGTCGTGGCCCGAGGATCGCACGGGGTATGATGAACTCGGTAATGATCCAATCAGAAGTGAAGTGCATCAAGACTCGCCGCTGTGAGAATGCGGTTGAGGGTGCAAAAACTATGAGCACAGATTAGAATTAAACTAATCGTACGTTTTTGTTTAACACCTCGTCATGGAATCACGATACGAGTAATTATAACAGTCGCGAGTTTTTTTAAACCAGACAATAAAAATATATTTTTTTAATTACCTATTTTTGTATTTAGTACAGAGAGAGACATTTTAGAAATATTTTCTTTTATTCTATTTAAATATATCTACTTGCAATTTCAAATAGAAACGTCAATCTCATTTATCGTGTAAATTCCTGACGCTAAATGGTAAGCTTTTAAGGCAATTTTTGGAATTAAAAAATAAGTAATGTTCTCAAAACACTGGCTGTTACGTTTCTGTGATGGCTTGTAATTATTTTAAATGTCCCGCGTGCGCCGCGCCGGCTCAGACGCGCTCCGGGCAATCCGCGCGTGATCGAACCACTATATTGAACTTGCACTAAATTAGCTATTGTTTCGATATTTATTTTAATTGAAATACAATGAAAATTGAGTCTGTTTCTGCTTAGAAGCTCTGTTAAGAAGCAGCATTGTGGGTTCGGCCCTCATTCATCTCTTAATTTGGAGTCTAAACTATAAAAAATGAAAAAAAAGGAAAACCTGTATGAAATGTACAATTGAGAGGAGCACACGAGTTTGATTCCCATTCGGGGGAATGATTTATTATTTTTTTAATAATATTTTCATTTCCCAGTACTGGTAACATGACAAACTCAATATCTTAAGAATTTGGCGGAAATTAGAAAACGCAAGTGTCTTACACAAGGTTCCCAGGTTCCCTGTACCTACCCTGCTATAGAAATAAAGCAATGATTAAAAGTTATCACGATCTACTTTGTCTATGTTATCAGCTTATCTTTTCTCAATGCTTAAGCAGCGTAGAGCTCCATACATAGATATCTTTTCGCTATCAAAATAATATGTCAATCTAATTTTATACTCGTATTTTATCTATAGCTAACCTCGGATCAGTTGTGCAAAGAATATAACTTATTTCTGTTGTTTTTAATTTTTGTCCGAGTGTTGATTATATTACAATGGCGACTTTGCAAAAACTAAGAATACCCAACATAGAAAATGAAGTAAGTGCTTTATATATATTTTTATCTATGTATTTTTTATGCCCCCGGAGGGCATGTACAAAGAGGTTGGTGACAGTGGACGAGGCAAAAGAGATATGCAGAGACCTTAGCGCACGGGACACGGCGTTAAGCTAAGTTGACTAGCAACATTTCACATACATTATAATATATCAAAATTTTATAGATAATATTTAATGTACGTGTATTATATTAAAATTTATATGAACAATTAGGTATATTTACATTTCTTTGCTCTGACACCAAGGCAATAGCCTGGCATTAAGTCCCACTACTCAACATGCAACGCCTCAAAAAATTTGGCGGAAAGTAGGGAACGGAATGTCTTAACGCTAGTTTCCCTCTGCCTACCCTGCAGTGTGTGGGATACGGCGTGAAGTTGTTTTATACATAATCAATAGTATCAAAGTATTGTATAAAAATATCGAACATAATAATCATTGAGGCCAGTCTTGGCGCAAGGGCAACAGACGGGACAAGTGGATTCGATTCCCACTCGAGGAAATAAAATATTCAATATTTTTCGTTCTTCGCTCTAGTAACGTGACAAAGCGCTTCATTGAGTTCCGCCACTCAACATGCAATGCGTCCAGAACTCGGGGGAAAGTCGGAAAGGAAGCGTCTTAATGGGAATTGAGTATCTTAAAACTAAATTCCCAGGTTTCATCTACCTACCATGCTTTGTGCGATACAGCTTGAAGCTAATAAATAACAATGAAAAAAACTTTTTGAGCATTTCAGCCAAACATTCCGATTCGTTAATCCGATATTTGTTACAAGTTTGGTTACTTGTTTTGAAAAAAAAATCATTATTTTTTTGCACATCACCAAAGAAATACCTACACGCGGTTTTAGCATTTAATAGATATAGGTATGTATACGATAGTCGTATATGTCTTAAAACCATTTCAAATTTCTATTTCAGAATTTTTAGGTTTTTATAAAATGATGTAAGTATGTATTGACCCTTGATATTTCCCGTTAATAATGGAAATAATATCAATAAAATATTTTAAAAAACCTTGCAATATTTAGTGCAGTAAGTCACCTTAAGATTCCCCAGGTTATCATTTTCCATGTTAGTACAGACTTATATTCGAAACATTGAAGAAAAAGTATAGCTAAAATTTTAAAATTAGTAATGTAAGTAAAAGTAAAATACTCTTTGTTTTACACCAAATAATACGTCGTGTTAAGACACAGTCTAGGTACCTTATGGGAAACCTAATAAAAAATATGATTTCTCCGTAAATTAGAACTTAGATTTTTAGACTTTATTTTTCTTTACTAATGGCAAACAAAGTGTATCACAATACAATACAATACAATACATCGTGCTCTATAGGGTTACCAAGTAAGAATGACTTGCTGGACTGAAAACGCGACGTAAGTTGTTATTTTTGTAAAATAAAAAATAAAAATGACAAAGATAAAATATTTCTTTTCTAAAGTAGATTCTTACTTCTAGTTCCAACGCACACAAAAAGTGTTCAAGCAGATCGGTGAGGCAGTGAATGGTTGGTCACGGCCAAGGCCAAACCAAGATTTGATAGATTCGAATTTAATCGACTTCTAGTATAAATACATTCGGAAAATAGCGTACCTTTCACTAAACAATACATCAGGAAATTGTACCAACTTAAATATACAATTTGTGCTTATATTTTCTTATTGTTCATTGAACAAAGTGAGTGTTAAGACTTAAGTTAGATAAACGGTTTACTAAATAATAACTGCTTACGAAGATTGTGGNAAATTAGAAAACGCAAGTGTCTTACACAAAAGTTCCCAGGTTCCCTGTACCTACCCTGCTATAGAAATAAAGTAATGATTAAAAGTTATCACGATCTACTTTGTCTATGTTATCAGCTTATCTTTTCTTAATGCTTAAGCAGCGAGCTCCATACATAGATATCTTTTCGCTATCAAAATAATATGTCAATCTAATTTTATACTTGTTTTTTATCTATAGCTAACCTCGGATCAGTTGTACAAAGAATATAACTTAGTTCTGTTGTTTTTAATTTTTGTCCGTGTGTTGATTATATTACAATGGCAATTTTGCAAAAACTAAGAATACCCAATATAGAAAATAAAGTAAGTGCTTTATATATTTTTTATTTTATATGCAGAGACCTTAGCGTTTAGCGCTCCCTTCTCTCTGACCACGCTAGGGACACGGCGTTAAGCTAAGTTAAGTTGACTAGCAACATTTCACATGCATTTTAAAATATGTACGTGTATTACATTAAAATTTATATGAACAATTATATTTTCATTTCTTCGCTCTGACACCAAGGCAAAAACCTGGCCTTAAGTTCCGCCACTCAACACGAGTGCGTCGAAAAATTTGGCGGAAAGTAAGGAACGGAGTGTCTTAACGCTAGTTTCCCTCTGCCTACCCTGAAGTATGTGGGATACAGCGTGAAGTTGTTTTTGTACATAATCAATAGGTGCGTGCGTATCCGTATAAAAAGATCGAACATAATAATTGAGGCTAATCGTGGCGCAAGGGCACAAGTGGATTCGATTCCCACTTGAGGAAATGAAATATTCTATATTTTTCGTTCTTCGCTCTAGTAACGTGACAAAGCGCGGTATTGAATTCCACCACTCAACATGCAATGCGTCCAGAACTCAGGGGAAAGTGGGGAACGGAAGTGTCTTAACGGGAATTGAATATCTTAACACTAAATTCCCAGGTTTCCTCTGACTACCATGCTATGTGCGATACAGCTTGAAGCTAATAAATAACAATGAAAAAAACTTTTTGAGCATTTCTGCCAAACATCCCGATTCGTTAATCCGACATTTGTTACAAGTTTAGTTACTTATTTTGAAAAAAGTTTCTATTTTTTTGCATTTTCATTTCCCATATTAGAACAGACTTAATATATATTTGTAAAATATTTATTAGTAAAATACTCTTTGTTGTACACCAAATAATAAGACGTGTTATGGCACAGGTACCTAATCGGGAACCTAATAAAAAAATGTACGTTTTCCGTAAAAATTTGACTTTTTTTGATTTTTGATTGGATTTTTTATATTGTTTTTGTTTGTGTACCTAATGGCAAACAAAGTATATCACATATATGTTATATCGAATACATGAACAAAAAATCGTGCTCTATAGGGTTACCAAGTAAGAATGACTTACTGGACTGGAAACGCGACGTAAGTTGTTATTTTTCAAAAATAAAAATGACAAAGATGAGATATTTCTTTTCTAAAGTAGATTCTTACTTCTAGTTCCAACGCACACAAAAAGTGTTCAAGCAGATCGGTGAGGCAGTGAATGGTTGGTCACGGCCAAGGCCAAACCGAGATTCGATAGATTCGAATTTAATCGACTTCTAGTATAAATATATTCGGAAAATAGCGTACCTTTCACTAAACAATACATCAGGAAATTGTACCAACTTAAATATACAATTTGTGCTTGTATTTTCTTATTGTTCATTGAACAAAGTGAGTGTTAAAACTTAAGTTAGATAAACGGTTTACTAAATAATAACTGCTTACGAAGATTGTGGTGAAGTTTGTGAAAGCAAAATGATGAGTACCGTTTTAAGAGAAATTGTTGCTCAAGCATCTATAGAATCTCAGCATCGTAAGGTTTGTATATCTTATTAGTTTTCATTATCTCCTTAATCAGTTTATTTAAAATGACTTAGACACCCAAATATGTTATTTTAATATCCTTGAATGTTGGCTTAGGAGCTATGACCCCAATGTCATCAGTGTATAAATAAAGTACTTAAATAAATATATAAAATGTTCTATGATTTCTATGAAATTATTATAACATTTGTCATAATTATCGACATATAAAATATATTTTTTAATATAAATAAAAAATCTTAGCGTTAAAACTCTAGCGTTCTTCATAAACGAACCCTTTAGAAGCAATAATAAACTTGACATTGACATTATTGGCAAATTGACAGCTCTCAAAATCGTTTTGAAGCATAATTTTGTATAAAACCATAAATAATTGTGATAAGAATCTAGATATTTATTTTATCTTGATAAAAATTGAATAAAAACATTGAGTGGCAACGTTTGAAAGTACTAACTTAGTATTGAGGTTATAAAATTAAGGTATATTTATTTCTCTTAATATACTCAGTCAATGTTTATATTTATTTATTTCATCACATACTATTATCTTTTTTATCATGTAACATCACTACAAACTTGCAATAAGTGTGTAAAATCTGATCTTCACTCTTATTATATCAAGGAATATCAACAAATCTGCCTAATTAATGGATACTATAACATAAATGGTCACCCAAGTAAAATTTCTCCATCCAATAAAATAGAGAATGAAGATATGGCTAATAATTCAGGATTGCATAGATTTTATCGCCCAAGAAGCGCATTGGCCCGTGCTTTATATGAAAAACAACGAAATGATCACCAACTTGAAGAACTTGACAAGAATCAGGTAAGATAATAAAATATCACACAACCTTACAACATATAGATATATGCTCTTTTAAGATTATTTGATACACATAGGTTTAGAAAGGGCTTAGTATTACGCTTGTATTTTCCAAACAGAAATTGTTATACAAAATAATTACTGGTACAACTTACAGTTCCATGAGAAGCTAAGATCATCTTTTTTATTAGCCTCAAGTCGTTTCCTGCATATAGCAGGGTAGGCAGAGGAACCTGGGTACCTAATGTTAAGTCACTCTATTCTCATTGAGATATCCAGTTTTTATCTTTCCACTGAATTCTCTCATTATTTGTTAGGTAGTCGATTTCAATGCAGAGATTTACTTTGTTACCAGAGACAGTAAATGAAAAAATTTAATATGAAATATTTAAACATAATTTGCAAATAAACAAGTCTTCTTCAGTTCAGTCTTACACCAATGAACTGACTAAGCGTAAAAACATTATGTATATTGTTACACAAGGTGAAAGTATAATAGGAATATCTATCTCTCTTTAAATCATTAAAAAATCATGGCACTACACCACTAAATAATCAACAGATTATCACACACTTATGTCTAGAAAATACTTAGTATGTAGGTACTAGTAGAATCATTTTGAATTATATTTTGGAGAAGAGCTTACTCTTAGAGCTTAAAAGAGTTCTGCCACTCAACAATCAATGCCTCCAGGATTTTGGTGGAAAGTCGGGAACAAAATGTCTGGACATTAGGTTCCCTCTGCCTACCCTGCTGTGTGCTGGAAACAGTGTGAAGCTGATTTAATTTGATTTGATTTTATTTAGGAAGTCCCAAATGAAATAACTTCTAATGATTATTTTTTTTATGACTGCTAAAAATTTTATAATTTTTATTAAATTCTTGTTAGATGATACTGGTACAAACCAATAATGTGCAATAATAATATTATTAATAGCAATATGCAATAGTAAAGTTCTTGGCTTACCTATTCATTCTCTTTCTATTGATAGTTGCTCAGCTGACTTTGATTTGACTTATAATGTTTAAGTAACTTTCTAGTTAATAATAATAACAAAACTGAAAAGCTTATTTGGTTGAATGCAGTGATTACAGGATTTTTTGGTTCACATCATCAATAATTTGTAAGTAACCCAATGTACCTCAATGGTCAAAGTTGCCACACAATCTCAGACCATTTGAACTGGGGTCTCAAAATGCATTTAATTACTAATTTGTTTTTAAGCAATGGGTATACCAATTGCTTAAATTAAATAAATAGCAAAATTATCATAATTTTTATAATATAATTATCATATTTTATTTACAAAGAAGTTATTGACTTCAAGTAAAATGTTATTAGTCTTATAAATGACTTTAATTAATATCTTTCATTATTTATTTAAGTATTTATTGTATTTTACCTCCATATAATCGCTTTTGTTCTCCATACAACAAGATTTGGTTAAAAGTTTTATTTTCAACTGGCAAGCACAATATTGTATTTAAAAAAATGAAATGAACTGTAATTTGTGTTGATTTGTATAATTAATGTATAAGAAACTGTGTGATGTGTCAACAGCTACAGTTAATATTTTAATTGATGATTTCACATTGATTTCTAAGAATTGTACTTTATACATGTATGCAAGAGAAATATTTTTTCCATTTGTTACATGTTTTTTGTTAAAATATTTCACTAAAATAATGTTTTAAAATTAAAAATATATATATTTATAAAATCTATGTATTGTGTGCAATAATTAAAATTGAAATTTCTTACAGACTTTCCTTGATAAGTTTTGAAAGATTCACAGAATATGCCACATGACTAGAATATTTTATGTAAATAGTCTCATCTCATTGTTAATGATTATGCTTTAGGAATAATTTTTGCAAATCATACCGTCGTTTACATTTGTATGTTCAAAAAGATTTCTGTTGCATTAACTCTCTTTACTCTAATTTACACTCTCGAGTGCTAATGAAATTTTACTATGAAGGGATATCTATTTAGCTAGTGCTTAGACAAGATGTGCAGATTTTATTTTACCCAATATTCATGATATCTTTGTCATTTGTAGTAAAAAATCGCCTTTTTTAGGGTTCCGTACCTCAAAAAGAAAACACAGAACCCTTTTAGGATCACTTTGTTGTCCGTCTGTTAATACCATTTATGTATCTCGAAATCGCGTAGAGATATTAAATCTTTTATATACTTATACATAATTGTAGCTCATTTCATACAAAAAGGTGCATAAGTCTGTAATTTAAAATTTGTCAACTTTTATAAATTGCACTTCCCCTTGACCTACAATCCTGAAATTAGTAGATACGAAACCCTCTGTGACTCGTACTTGCCTTTTTTACTAAATATTTTTTTTATATTACAATTTATACAGATTGATTGATATCCAAATACACCATAGAGCATAATACGAAATCTTACATTTTCATTAAACTTACTATTAAAAATATTTTTTTAACGAAAATAATATATCATAAGCATCAAAAGTTGATTGACTCTCATCGCAACTANTATATGAAAAACAACGAAATGATCACCAACTTGAAGAACTTGACAAAAATCAGGTAAGATAATAAAATTCCATGCATACAACATATAGATATATGCTTGTTGAAGATTATTTGATAATAATAGTATCAAATATTTAGACAGGGCTTAGTATTATGCTTATATTCTCAATTTTATGCTCTGTCCAAACATATTGTTATACAAAACCTGAAATCGAAAATCTGAGTACCTCATGTTATGCCACTCTGTTCTCATTGAGACATACAGTTTTTATCTTTCCACTGAATTCTCGCATTATGTGTTAGGTAGTTGAACTCAATGTGCAGAAGTTTACCTTGTTACCAGTAAGAGTAAATGAAAAAATTAAATATAAAAATGATAATTTTCAAATAAACAAGTACTTCAGTCTTACCACCAATGAACTGACTAGGCGTAAAGTTATTTTCTATGTTGTTAAAAAAGGTGGAAGAGGTATAATAGGAATATCTATCTCTCTTTAAATCACTAAAAAACTCACTCTTAGAACTTAGAAGAGTTCCGCCACTCAACACTGCCTTCAGAATTTTGGCAGAAAGTGGAGAACGGAGTGTCTTGACATTGGGTTCCCCCTGCCTACCCTGCTGTGTGCGGGATACAGTGTAAAGCTGATTTAATTTGATTTGATTTGATTTTAGTAGTCTCAAATGAAATAACTTCGATTGATTATTTATGAAAAAATGAAAATTGAACATTTTATAACTTTGATAAATTCTTGTTAGATGGTACTTGTACAAACCAATAATGTGCAATAATAATATAATTCTACAGTGAAAAATTCTTGGCTTACTAATTCAATCTCTTTCTATTGATAGTTGCTCAGCTGACTTTCGTTTGAGCTGACTCTTTCTATTGATAGTTGCTCAGCTGACTTTATAATGTTTTAGTAATTGTCTAGTTTTATTGCAATCTATATTATAAAGCTGAAAAGCTTGTTTGGTTTAATGCAATGATCATAGGATTTTTTGGTTCACATCATGAATAATTTGGAAGTAACCCAATGTACCTCTATGGTCAATGTTGAGTTGTGTGGCAACACAACTCTCAGATCATTTGACCTGGGGTCTCAAAACGCATTTAATTACTAATTTGTTTTTAAGCAATGGGTATAATATAAATTAAATAAATAGCGAAATAAAATATTATCATATTTTATTTACAAAGAAGTTATTGATTGACTTCAAGTAAAATGTTATTAATCTTATAAATGACTTTTTTAATATCTTTTATTACTCATTTAAGTATTTATTGTACTTTACCTGGATATAAAGGCTTTTGTTCTCCGTACAACGAGACTTACTTAAAAGATTTATTTACAATTGGCAAGCTCAGAATGTCATATTCAAAAAACAGAACTGAACTGTAATTAGTGTTGACTTGTATTATTAATGTATAAGAAGCTGTTGACACAAACAGCTACAGTTAATATTTTAATAGATGATTTAATATTGATTTCAAAGCATAGTACTTTATACATGTATGCAAGATATTTTTATCCATTTGTTATGTTTTTGTTAGAATATTTCACTAAAATAATGTTTTAAAATTAAATAATATATATTTTGAAAATCTAAGTATTGTATGCAGTAACTAAAATAAAAATTTCTTATAGACTTTCCTAGATAAGCATTTCTTCGCATTCAAAGATTCAGAAAATATGCATGTGACTAGAGTATTTTATGTAAATAGTCCCTTCTTATCCTTATTGATTATCATTATAACAAATTTTCCAAATTACTCTTTCAACATAACACTTGTATGTTTAAAAATATTCCTGTTGCAATAACTCCATACTTTAATTTACACTCCCTAGTGTTCATGAAATTTTACTATGAAGGGATGTCTATTTAGCTGGAGTGGTTCGACAAGATTGTGCAGATTTATATTTTACCTAATTTTCATGATGTCTTTTTGTCATTTGTAGTACAACTTCGTCTTTTTTAGGGTTCCGTACCTCAAAAAGAAAAAAACAAAACCCTTTTAGGATCACTTTGTTGTCCATCTGTCAATACCATTTATGTATCTCGAAATCGTGTAGAGATACTAAATCTATTATATACTTATACACAATTGTAACTCATTTCATACACAAAGGTGCATAAATCTGTAATTTAAAATTTGTCAACTTTTATAAATTGCACTTCCCCTTGACCTACAATCCTGAAATTGGTAGATACGAATCCCTCTGTGAATCGTACTTGCCTTTTTTACTAAATATTTTTTTTATATTACAATTTATACAGATTGATTGATATCCAAATACACCATAGAGCATAATACGAAATCTTACATTTTCATTAAACTTACTATTAAAAATATTTTTTTAACGAAAAGAATATATCATAACCATCAAAAGTTGATTGACTCTCATCGCAACTAGAATTGGGACTGCCATCTGTACCGTAGATAGTAGAAGATACGTACATACAGACATGCAATCGGGACTCACGTGTGCTTCGGTAACGAGGATATATTTGCGTATGAAAAACACGAAATACCTCTGAATTGTGGAGGGAATAAGACATTCAACCCGCCTCCCCCTCCTAGCCCCCCTCGACCCTTTTAACTTTCATCTCTGTCGAGTGCTCGGTCCACATACTTTTGTTCTATTTGATCAATGTTATTAAAATGTCGCGGGCTGCGAGATTACAAACAACTGACTATGTTATAAGCCGATTTACAATAATGGTTGGCTGAAATTATTATTAATTGATGCAATGTCACATAGACAAAAACTTTAATTCAAAAGCTTTAAATATGTAGCTCAAAAGCTGTGAATATGTTTTTAAAATATACTGTAGGATAGACATCCGCGGTGTTGAGTTCCGCCACTCAACACGCATTGTCTCTTAAATTCGGGGAAAGTGGAGAACGGAATGTTTATAATACTAGGTTCCCTCTGTCTACTCTGCTATACGCGTTAATCTAAATTAAATAATAGTATAAATATATACAAACATAAAAACGGAAATTTAATCCTATATTAACATGAATTTACCATATGTAATGGAAAAGTATAAAAAAAAATATAAATTAACGATCAACCAATTGAATGTTAAACGTGGTCAAGTTATATTAGGCACATACGAGCTCGTACTGAGAATCTCAAGAGCGTCACACGATCTTCGCCATCATCCGTAATCACTGCTATCCATTCTGTTAAAACCACCCGAGGATAAATTAGTTAAGTAGACGTTTCCGTTAATCGTCGGTCGTTCGTTCGGTGCCGGGCGGCCGCTCTAAATGGTTTAATTTATACTTCTAAAGAGGACATTTTCGGTCTCATGCAAGGATGGGGTGATTGTGTTGTGATTGCTTGCGCTTCCTATGAAGGCATCCTTTACGAACCAATTCGGAGTCGCTAACAGCCTATTAGAATACGCTTGCTGGTTTATAATGTAGTAGGTATAGTAGGTAGGTGCTGCAGCTGGTGCTGCCGTTTTATTATATAAGTAATTGGCCGGACTGGTGGAAAGGGGATGTCCTATTTATCAGCCCTGTAAGATGTTTCATAGTGATTTTTTTAACAAATGTAGTATTTTTTAATAAATGTACAATTTATATCACTTTGCATATTTCTAAAAGTAAAATTCAAATAAGTATAAAATGAGTCAACGGATTTTACTCCTTAAGATGTAAAAAATATTTATCCTATCGAAAAACAAATATACTCCGAATCTCATAAGAATCGTCATAATTCAACTAAGCAGTAGTACAGGTCATCCAGGAGTAGGTACATATAGCAAGTACATACTCATGTTTGATATAAGAGGCGTGATGTCTGCACACTACTAAGACACCTGAGTCGCACTGGGCGCATCGCTCACTGCAATCTGTACATTATTTCTCCATTGTTCACGTAACGAGCACTCCCCCCCAGACCCCCTCCCGCGCGTCTCGGGGCACCCCCCTCCCCGTGTTGCCACCCACCCCCGAGGCGGTGGGACCTCTCGCGCCTTTCTTTTATCATTCCTCTCTTTATTTCCGAATGCAAATAATCCTCCACACGTGTGAGAACCGAAACCATTGTTCTCGCTTCCACCCCCACGGGGGACCTTGGTGACGCAATCTTTTTCTTCAGCATTTACATAAATGTACACTATCTAAGAACTTATTACGTTATACGTATAACTTTTTCCTTATACGTACGTATCAATTATTTTTTGTATTATTTTTTCCTGTTTGGTATATTTAATAATGTTACTTTGTAACGTTAACGTAGTTGAGGCCAGTCGTGGCGCAGGGGCACAAATATGTGACTGTAAACGCGACCGGTAGTGGGCTCGATTCCCACTCGGGGAAATGAAATATTTAATTTTTATATTTCTTTCTAATGTCGAGGCAAATCGCGGTGTTGAATTCCGCCCCTCAACACACAATGCCTCCTGTATTCGCCAACGGGGTGTGTTAACACTAGGCTTCCTCTACCTATCCTGCTACATGCGGGATACAGTGGATCTTGAAAAAAAAACGTTACCGTACTTCTTGAATGGGAACATAAATCATTTATCATTTGCATTTAATTAAACATTTTTATTTGATGCGTACATAAAAATTTAGACCAAGTACCAAAACAATCGAAGTATCTATATATATATATCTTACTATAATAACTATTTATTATTAAAAATAGATAAAAAATAAAAATAGTTAACGTCAAAGCCAGTCGCGAGTGGAGGACAAACAGCTCGTTAACTGTCTCACGGAAGGGTGGAGACTTGGAGAGCCTTGATTCGCAAGAAAAACGCTAAGTGGGAAATCAATAGGTATTAGGCGCGATATCGGACCAGCCACCCGTCACTCTATGATGGATGGACGCAACCAAACTTTTCCGACTCTAATAATGACAATATACAAATTGACGTCCGGTGAAGCTTCCGAAACGCGATAGCGCTTCCACCACTCACATTATGTAAACAAACACGACAAAAAACCTGATCACTATCAATTTTGGTAATAGAAATCTCAATTACGTATATGTTTTTTGGCGTCCCTCATCTATCATTCTACATCCTCAACTATTGGTTCCATCCAATCGTCGCCTCGAATAACAGCGCCGCCTCCGCAACGTCGCCGTACTATATTGGAATAGATCGACAGGCGGCAGTCACACCTCTACATATTGAAAGCTATTCGGAATTTGCAAATAAATACATGCATTCGACGGCGAACCTGGTCCTCCTTCGTCTTGCGCGTCGCTGCTTTTAAAATGAAATCGTCTTTGGTAGGGTTTGCTTTCTCGTCCCTTGATGTCTTGTGTTGTTTCCTTCTCAAAAACCTAATATTGCTTCGTTTTAGAGTTGGTTACATACTTATCGAATAGATAGAATATACTTTTAATTAAACATTTTATTCGTACACCTTATATATCTCAGTCAAGCTAAACCTTAGTTGTCCACAAAATTAAACAATAGTTGGCAAAACATTTCTTACCTATAGTCTTACATGAGATTAAGCCGGAGTAGTTGAAAGCGTGGAGTATGGGGGGGTGATATATTTATGTCACCTCGGGGACGCTCTCTCACCCCTCCCAATTATACCGCAGTAAAAGTCATAAAAAGACACCCGAAGTTTTTACACGGACCTAGAAGAGGCACACGAAATTAAGAGGGGCGCCGAAATGTGAGATGAGCATGAATTTTTTATAAGACGAGATGATGGTACTACGTTTATGATGTCTTATGGCGGATAATGGTCGTGCTGCACGCTCGTACTGGTGGTGTCCGCCTTCTCCTTGCTGAATCATTGATGAACCCTTTATTGCCACCACAAACAATGTCAAATAATTAACAACTGGGCTCACCTGCCCAAGAAACATTCGTATCAACACAATCTCTTGCGGCCGAGATATAATAAAAACCAAGGTATTTTAAATTGGGTGCGGCATAGTTATTATTTTTTAATTACACTCAGTTATGACTTTCCAGAATCATTAATAAGCGTCCGTCTGTGTTAAGTTCAATGACAAAGAGTAATTTAAAAAGTGTAATATTACGACAATTACTTTTAATTGAATAAATAAAGAAGTAGTAATTAGTAGCGTAATTACGGCGTTGTGTTCCGCCACTTAAAACGCAGTGGCAACTGGATTCGGTGGAAAATGGGGAGCGGAGTGTCTTAACTTTAGGCTTCATCTGCCTTTCCTGCTTTATATGAGATGCAGTTGAAAAAATAAATCTACTCTTATACTATCTATAATCTTATACTTAGTATCAAAATGTTTTAACAAAAAATATCAAGTTACATTCATTCGTTACTCCAATAGAAATTGGTCCAAACAATGCACCATTTAAAATTTAAACGTTTTACTTAAATAACCACCACGACCGAGCACACTTTGTAACTGAGTGAATATTAAAAAATATATTTTGAATAAATGCAATCGTAAACGCACATTTTATTTTAAGCCATTTTTTTGTTTCAAGCTGGTCGAAAACGACATGGAACCTGGTTAACGCGTTCATTTTTTTTCCAAGCTTATAGGAAACAATGAGTTCTCACGTTTAATTTCTTATGGGGTTCAATTGATATTTTTACGATTGTGTTTATTATGCTCTCGATATGCGAATTGTTGATTGTGCTTTAAAAAGGAGAGTTTTATCACTTAGCCCTCGGTAATAGGTGAAATTAATAGTTATTAATGACCTCAGTAACGACTCTATTAAATAGTAGTCTCATAACTCAATACTTAACCCATCTAAAAAAAATTGTATTTTTCCACATATTTCATACAATAAGGACAATTAGACTGTATAAAATATTTAATAGTTTGTATAAAATATTTAATAGTATTTCCAAATTATTATCATACCTACATAGGTTAATTTCTAATCTTAACCAGTTTATCAAGATATCCTTTCATATAGAAAATCAGTTTCCAAGTACGGAGTGACTTTAAAGCGACATAATAGTAATACTCGATAGCGAGTGTTTACGTAACCGATGTCGTGTAGTCACGTCGTAAAGTTTCAATGGAGCTGAGGTGTCACGCTCGATACTGTAGTGCCCTCGTTGCGATTGAGTGACGAGCGGGCACTGGCGGGTACTGGCGGGTACTGGCGGGTATAGGTGGCACTGCGGTGCGTGCGTGCCGACCTCCGACCTCGGTGCTCCGGGCTCCGGACTACGGTCGCAGCTAATATGATTATGACAGTGCTACGTGCCAGCCCAGCTCGGGGAGTCCTCGCACAAATATTCATTAATCTTTCACGGTCCGACGTCCGCCGCGATGGAGATTTAATCAGATTAAGGTTCATCTTTTTTGCGGGAGAAGTCATGCCCCTTTGTTGCTGCTCGGCCTTCGCTCGCACTTTTGTGAATTTATGACGGGCGATGTTTGTTCTGAATGTAAATAACGTTAAAGAGAGGCTTTCTATCATTGTTTTGTTTTTAATTATTTGTTTTTTTAGCTTTACGCTGTACCCACACCTAGCAGGGTCGGCAGGGGGAACCTAATGTAATGTTAAGACACTCGGTTCCCAATAAGACAATCTCCGTTCACCATTATCTGTCAAATTGTAGAAATGACGTGTTGAGTGTCTGAACTCTGCGCTTTTGCCTCGTTACCAAAGTGAGGAAATGTAAATATTTCATTTCCTCGAGTGGGAATCGAACTCATAACCTGTCGCGTTTACAGTCACGTGCTTAAACGCTTTTTTTCAATTAAAGTAGCTTTATGCGTCCTGTTAAAGATATTACGTACACGTAAACGTAACCGTATAGAACATACCTACATACATTCGAGTTCGATGTCGGCGCCAACACGACTGCTGGTGCCCATGAACCGCGCGACCTCGCCACGCAGTCTGCTCTGAAGAATTTTCTGACCAAGCACGTTTCTTTATCAATCAATTTGAGTTAGCTTCATTTTAAATTAAGGTTTTAATAGCTTACATTAGTTACTAAAAATATTATGATTCTTTTTACATTTAAAATGAAAACTTGTGCCTAAAATAAAAATAACTCAAGAAGTTAACAAACATAATAAAATAAAACTTTCAAAAAAACGTTAACACTTAAATGGGCCTTCGCTCAGTCCTTTCGATTCATAGATAGGACGCGAAAATTCGAATAAAAAGTAGAATTAAACGCGGCGAAACTCGCGTAAAATTATTTTACCATTGTATGCAAATCGACGCCGCCGTGATTATTTTATTTCCTAACAGTCCCAGAATATAAATCTTGTTAAAAAACGAAACGGGTCTGCCGTTTAGTTCATATGTATAAATTCGAAAATAAAAAAATATGTATTTATCCATACCTATATTATAAATTCGAAAGTAACTCTGTCTGTCTGTCTGTCTTTTACGCAATCAGGGCCAAACCGCTAATTTAATTGTGATAAAATACTCATATAGAGATACTTGAGGGTCTCGGGATGAACATAGGATACTTTTTTTTCTCATATTTGTAATATTTTCGATATATACCAATATATTAAAATACTTATTAATTTGACATGCAATTTATTCCGCCATGTTAATAACAACCGTCGCTATGCGACCGTTGCTAAGCAACGATTTGCAAAGTTTGTTGTTAGAAAACGTCACCCAAAATGAGCTTGCTTAACGCATCTCTCTATTGAAAACTGAAAATAATTTCATAAATATATTTAATAAATATTCGTATAGTTCAAGCGGGCGTAGCCGCGTTTGGGTCCACTAGTATATATATATATATATTTACTTACGGTAGCAAAAAATTGCGTTGGTACATTTGAAGGTTTTGTACTTCAAAAATGTAAATCATCAGTCATAAAAGAAGTCAGTGAGACATAAGAAAATAATGAATGAGAAAATAAATTCAACAAAAGTTGACAATTACGAGCTTTGCGAACGTTTACTTTCTGTAAAAAGATTTTAGTTATCGATCGGTTGTTGTGAGTTTACACCTTTTCCTCAATAAGTATCTATTTGTACGTTACTGTACCTAAAGAAATATAATATGTTTTAACATTTCTTATCTTAACTTTAATTATACGTAGGTTATTAACGTCATTCAGGGGAATGTGATAGAGCAGCGTTTAGTTCCGCCATTCAACATGCAATGTGGGGAAAGGAAATGTCTTAATGACAACGGAATACCTCAACACTGGGTTCCCAGGTTCCCTATGTCTCTGCTTTGTGAGATACAGTGAAAAACTAAACCGTATTAGTAAACAATAAAAAAATATTGCATTAACTAAAATATTTATATTTGCTAATAACAAAATAATAGAGCCACATAACTCTATCACAAGGAAACGCCTCATTCACGGCGCGCCGTGTCTAATGGAACTGCCGCACAAAAACACAGCCTCGTCGGGAATGTGTCGCCGACGCGTTCTGGACGCGCACAGCCTATAAAAATACCGAATGCCCCCGCTCCCGCTCTTTTACAACCATTTTAATTATCCAACGTCCTATTGACTCTTAATACTTGTAATGTCAGTTGTAACGTTAATTATATAATATTTTAGTTGTTTTTCACATAATAATTTTGTAGGAATAGGGACCCGGATAGATACAAGTGCTATAGATATATCTAGCAAAATGCTCATTTCCTAAAAATAATTAAAAATACATACATTTAATACTATTGTATTTTCATTTAGATATTTCATAAAGTAATTTTGAATCGCAGTACAATTTACAAAGGTTTAAAAGTAGTTTTTTGTCATTGTCGTTAATTTTAGCGCACAATGGCGACGGCCGGCGTCCGCACAAACGGTCGGCGTGAGCTCGTTTAATTGCTATCTTTGCCGGTAAATAATTTTAATTTCAACATCTCTATAAGAGATTTACTTATTTTAACTGCACTATCTACGACGACGAGTTCAGCACGATGTTGCTTACTCATTGCCAGCAAAACTATTCAATCATTAAATATATTTTTGTGATGTGTACTGAGGTATTATATGGACCGTTTATTTTGAAAGTGGTGTAAGTCCATTTTCTTTTGTTTCGAGAAAATTAAAGGTTAGTATGTCGATGATTATGCAATTTCATTTACCGACCGATTTTAAGTTGTTCAAAATATGGGTTTTTTTTGAGAAATTAAACACGTACTAGTTATATATAAAAAAATACATTAAATTAAGCATGAATTACGTGATAACTCATATTTGGAAAAAATGGACTTACACCACTTTCAAAATAAACGGTCCATATGTTTAATTAATTATTTGCAATTTTGTCTATGCTTATACCTGTATAGATATTTTTGAAGGCTTCCTCATTTACTTTACAGTGCGCGTTTCGCACATAAACACTAAAATTTATAGTTCTTGTAATAATTTGGATCTCAGTGTATCCTACTTAACAAATTTACAAATCATATAACAATGACAAACGTCCTTATTTACTAAAATGATAGGAAGGTGTAGACTTTATACGTTTATATTTATATCTATATCTCTAAATCGTTAAAGTGAAATCAATCCGAGCAAATACGTGACCCATAGTTAACCTGTATTTAATTTAACATTCGGCCTGGGTGGTAAGCAACTACGATATTGTCTCGGGACGTAACGGCTGATTTTACGATCAAATCAGCTCAGTTGGAGCTTAAAACCAGTTTAAATATACTCGTAAATCTTTCGAACGCGTGCCCACGCGCACCTCACATTGCATCTCATCGGTAATCATGGAGAACACCACTCCTTTACGTTCCTTACTAAAAACATCATTTGCAATAACGTATTATTGATATATCTATATTTAGTTAAGAAATTATTGAAATATTCAATCTTCAATTCAATTACCTTTTAAGTTTTGAAATTGACTATTTTACAACAACTAGAAATTACATTTCGTAACAGCCAGACTTGCATAAACAAAAACAATGGGTTCAATTATATAAAATGTTAATTCTATTGGGCAAGAACGGGTGATCTTTGATTAAAATTGCTATAGTCGGTATGCATTCCCAGGGTACGCCGTGCGGAAGTAATGGTGCGAATGAATCTGAAACGCGTCGTAGCTGGAGGTCACGTGGACCCATAAATCCCAACCCTCGATATAACAATTAAAACGAACTGAAAACAATTACGCAACTATTCCCTTCAGGCGGTTCGTGATGTCCATAGACCAATACAATGGAAATATAATGAATACTTTATTGTTTTTTTAATGTTTTTATCTTTTCACAAATTTATATATTATTATTATTTATCTTTTTAATATTTTTCAAATTATAATTTTAATGTTATTTTATAATATAATATCTTTAGTTTATTTAGTCTGAAATAATTTCATTTTGTTTAGATTTCCTTTAATTTAGTTTTTCCTTTTAAATATTTAAATATTTTTTTATTAAAATAATCGTACGGTTACATTTTATCGTGTCGATTGTTTGAATTTAAACTAAGAGTGCTATGACTTACATCCAGATATTACATGCATACATTTATCAAGAATATAAATTGATTTAGAACTTAAAATGCAGATAGTTTATCTTCTAGTAGCTTTGTCTAGTGTTAATCGAAATCAATTGTTTTATGGCCATAACTCATATTAATATTTAATTGAGTTTCGCTGACACAAGTAATTCCTCAAGGCTATTTATTACTGAAATATTATTATTATTTATGCGGCTATAGTTTGATAACATAGATCGCCATTGAATTTAACTTAAATAAATATTCCTATCTCGCATATAGAAGGAAAATCAGAAGGAATCCAGAAACCTAGTGTTAAGACACTCCTTGCTCTTACAGTCTCACGCTTGGGGTACAAGCACCACTACTGGCCTCTACTATAATATTCGAAAATATTATATTGTCTTTAGATAACTCCCACACGTACAAATAAGTAAAATTGAGACTTACACAAACTTACAGCTAAATTTCCTCAGCTCATAGTGAACGTCCAGGCAATCTGCATCGTGGCTGATCCCATTTTAATGGAGCGCCGGGCAAACAAGCTCCCGAGCCGCTTACGGCAAATCCACCGAGATCCTATGCGCCACTTAGCCCAAACATACTATCTTTTATAGCATCTACTGCCTAAATAAATGGTCAGACGTATTTTTAAGTTGATTGCTCTGTAAAGCATTCGAATTTATATAAATATTCGTGCTTATATGTTAAATGCAATGTTTTAGTTGTGGCAGCTATATCTAATAATCTTATAGAAAAATCTTGTTTAGAAAATACCTAAATGATGTTCATGTGAAAACAACTAATGCATTCCATTCTCTATCATCACTTATGTATGAAACGTCAAATAGGAAAGTATTGTAAAAGAGTCATTAGTCGGTTATATGCGACATATTAAATTGTGTTCGTGTATTGAAGCTATTCATTGAGACTGCCTTGGAAGTCGCTATTCGCAATACGTTCCTACTTCGCAGTACTCAGCGCGTGAATTGCGGCTCGTCACCATTTATTTCACACACTTAAATGAGAATTAATCTGGCATTGTGCAGGTCGAGCGCATTCAGAGTTCGCTCCGTATTGACAATATAGTCACAGGTCTGATTCATTAGCCGAGAGGCAAACGACCGTCGCATAAAGGATCTGCATCCCTCCATTCGTTCCAACCAGGCACCTTGGTTGACCTGAGCGCTAACGAGTCAACGGAGGATAATGATCGCCTCCGAGAGCTATGACGGCTTCACTAACAATAAATTCTTATTCTTAAAATGCAAAAAGATACAATTAAGCGTTTTTTTTACCAACTGACCCGTTGACCAGTATGAGAAAATCGGTAACCCACATATACATAAAATAAACAAGAGTCATTCGGCCTCGATAGCTCGCCGAATTGAATAAATCATATACGATTTGTCTTCCTTAACAGGTAGATTTTTAAAATACATATATTTTTATTCATGCAAACCAAGCTTTACACGAGCTGAAATTGAATCCTAAACGCGGTTCTCATAAATAATCGGACCGACCGCCTCTAACGCTACATATTGCTCAAAAACAACACAACACGGAAGTCATTCTCGTTACAGTTATCTGGTTAGGTGAGTAGATCTAGATTTTTCAGCACGTGTTTTATCTTTATATTTCTTTTTGTAAATTAATTAACGGTTCTTTTTCTATCTAATTTTAGTCATTTTTCGTTTATTATGGAATACTATGATGTAACGATAAATAATACAATTTAAATATATAAGTAATATTAATTACTGCAACCTCAATAAATATTATCTGATATTTTATCTTATGAAAATGTAACCCACTTTTAGTTCCATTCAATTCTAAGCTGACCTCGTTACCTCTGACAGATCTGGCATAAATGTCATAATTACTGTCTTCATACAATATCGGCCGCGTAATATTTTTTCACGTCATTGTATTCCAGTCTTCCAAATAATAATATACGGCGGAGGTCACGCAGTCGTCTGTCTATTAATATACATCCTCTAGTTCCATAAAAAATCAAAAACAGAAAATTAGATCACCGTCCAAAGAATAATCTGAAAACGGAATATTATTATCAATGGCTATAGCATTCAAAATTTTCCACGATTTGTATTCCGTCTGGAGAATTCGCCTCGTCGGATCCCGTAGTTCCGATGCAGGTTATTTTAAATGTAAAGACGGCGCATTGCATAATCACCAACGTGATTCGCCATCAGTATTCTCTAATAAATATTTGTCTTGGCTTTTTATACGTCATAAAATATTATAATTTACGTTTAACTGCTGTTATCTATTATAATTCGCATATTTTTAAATATTTTATTTATAATATATTAACATATCTATCATTTATTATTATTTAAAATGTATTTATTATAATCATTTATAGGGTCGTAGATAGTTAAGTAAAAGATTTCAATTCACAAAACATTTCTCATGAGATGATAATTCATAATTTCTTATTAGCTGTGAAATTAAGAGAAGCGCACTAGTAGTTGAATAGTTTTGTTTTCAATGTAAATCTATATTAAATAATCATTTGTTCTCGTATGCTATCAATTTTTTCCGACCGCTTCTGACTTTGATTTTAATATAAAGACAGATCGGGCATTAATTAAGTTGGGCTGATGAGTTGGCTCGCTCGCCGCCGCCGTCATTACAGGTACATGTAGAGGCGAGAGGTTTTTTTTAATTCGTTATTATTCTGTGGCGTAAAGAAATGTTAATTCGAGGCAGCGTGAAATTAACAGCCGCCGTATTGCCTTTGTAGGACCGCGGCCGCTGCCTTAAACACACAACGGGTGACGAGCTACACGCTTCTTTCATACTACTCTCTTATTTGCACTCCATTACTCTTTTTATATAGTTTCATTAAAATCTGAGCCGTAGTGTTGTTAAACATCAATTTACGATTACGCTCCCGGGATCCGCGTGTTACGTTAATTACTAATTTACCGAGGAGGTGATCCAACTCCGTCTCTGAATGTTAGATGGTTTTTGCTCGTTCCAGTGGGTAGGTCGTCAAAACCTTTGTCAGCTATCATTAGTGGGTCGTTTTAAATGAATCGTGCTATATTTTTATGTTCCATACATTTTGTGTGCAGTTGTTAACATACAAATAATGATAAATTGAAACTGAGTGAAATATAAAAAAATTAAAATATTTTTAAGAATCCGGATAATCGCGAATTCGAATCGCGAATCGCGGAATATAGCTAAAAATGTAATTTAGTATCTATATAATTTGTTACAGTGGTATCAAGTCGACAAGAGCAAACTAAACGAGGAATTACAGAAAAAGTTCGTGCAGTTAGAACCTGACAAAGAAACCAAAGAATTTCTCAGAGCATCCATAGAAAAATCCACATGGGTTTGGACGCAGATCTGGTACTTAGTAGCTAAGGCTGTGCTGAAACATTTCTGGACTGTAACAGACATCAATGGGTAAGTTTAATTTTTAAATTAGATATTTTCGGAACATTTAAAAACTGGTTGGCAAAATACAAAAATATATATTTACTTTAATTAAGCAATACAAAAATACCAGTAAATATACATATCAACATATATCGAAAAAAAAAAAACTTCTATACGGTACAAAACGAACTCTTCCCCAAATAAAAACATTAACCTTGACCACTTAATGAATCACATCTTACCACAAATTGCCATTTGAATCACGACAATGCATCAGTTCATTATTAGGCGCGTCCAGATTCGTCCAATTACGCCAATTACAATCTCCTGGTACGCAACTACCTACCCTGGTGAGCAAGTACATCTGGCTATATTATTTCCTATAGAGGTATAGTCCATTGTGCTGTATCTGCACAAATTAACTAATTCGAATCACCCACTAGTTATGGTGGGACGACGTGATTGTGGTGTTATCGATAAAACTAAAACCATAAAGTAAATTGTTTTCATGCAATACCACACTATCGCTTGTTTTATCTATCTAGTTAATTTAGTGCTGATGGAAGCGAAGTAAATGAAAGCGTTTAAATGGTTTTATATTTTTGGTGCAGTTTATTATTAGATACCGACCGTTTGGAGGTCGTCGTAGCGCAGCGGCACAAGGGTGTGAAGTTAACGCGACGGTTGTGGGTTCGATCCCCACTCTAGGAAGCGAAATATTTGTTTAAATTTATATTTCCATTTCTTCGTTCTGGTGTCACGCAAAAAGGCCTCCAGATTTCGGCAGAAAGTGGGTAACGTAGTGTCTTAACAGTAGATTCCCTATACCGACCCTGCTGTGAACGGGATACAGCGTGAAGCTGATTTTTTTATTTTTATTTTTATTATTAGATACTATTTTGTTTTTGTGTGATTTCAATAATTTTATTGTTTTAACCTTAAATTAGACTTATGGTATTTTTACATATTTAGTTAGTTTTTACCTATAGATAATTCGTAAAATATTATGTGTTATCATCGATATCGATATGTTAGGTGTGCTCGCACTGGCCGCGTCCGGAGCGCGCACTGAAAACGATCGTGGCTCCGGGTGTCTATAGCCGGGCACTAATAAATAATTTAAATAAATTGACGGACGAGATTTACTCATTGGCTGTTTCCGTCTCTCAATTACGCTTTATTTATCACTTACTACTTGTCGACCAAAGCCCCGCCGCGCTAGCGCTCCGCGTGCTGCATAGGTGACAATTGTATTGAATATAGACACTGGTTGATATTTATTATGTTATATACAAAGAAACAAATAAATTGTTATCAGTTGAGGCTTCAAACAATGTCTTGCACTTGCCTTTACGGAAATATTTTCAATATCAAATAAACATGAAATTATACCTTAAAGTAGTACTTGGTATATGAAAAGTCGAAATTGAAAAGAAAATCTAAATGAAATAATGTCTTAAGGAAAACAAATTATTCATTACATTATCTAGTCATTTTTCCCTCTTTTTAATAATACGTTATGCCAGTCACTGTCAGCATGTCTGACAGTCAGATATTCTGCTCTCATATATCTTTTATCATTAAACAAAAGATATAATGATATAAATATCATTAATTTCATTCAAACAATCAAAGTTTTCTTAATAAATAACACCCGAACAAATAATTTAGCAGGAAGTAGTTGTAACGTCGGTGGCTCCCCTTAAGCAAAATATCCGGGATATTAATCATTGCGCCATAGTTAGGATAAATGACTCAATGAACTCTCGCTTCGAACGCTATTGACTTTTCCGGTATGGATTTCTGAAATATTGATTTTTTAAATTAATTTCAATTAAAATATTAGAGGCAGGGGGAGACCTCGATTGATCTTCGAGAATATGGAAACTGTCCATAATATTGGTGGAATGTCACGTAAAAGGTATATGAAGATCCCGAGGGTCTGTATGAAGAGGTGTGACAGTGGACAAGACGAAAGAGATATGCAGAGACTGTCGTTTGGCGTTCCGCTCTCTCTCTGGCACTCTGGTACTCTGCTAAGGTTAAAGCGTGAAGCTAAAGAATATTAATTAAACTCTTTTAACTCTTCTCAACGCAGAGGCATAAGCGTGTGACTGTGAACGCGACAAGTTATGGGTTCAATTCCATTCGAGGAAATTACATATTTAATATTTTAATTTCTTGTCTCTGTTGTCGAGGCCCTAAGCTCCTATATTTTGATCGTATATAAAACACTACAAAAGGTACGATAGTTAGATATTTGTATTTTACATTCTAATACATAAAAAACAACGCACTTCAATCAGTGCGTCAGACGAGGAGGTCTTATTGACATGGCCAATAAACTGCCGAAATCAATTGGCTTCACATCGACAGCGCGTTGTAGTCGCGCGGAGCGACAGCCGTCGATACAAACTTGAAATGTTTGCCCCGTGAGTGATACCAGAGGTTGTGACAATATATTTGGCAAAATATTCTTTGTGGAAATTATTTATAATTAGTTAAAAGAAATATAAGGTTTTTGAGGTCATTCATGGTGCAGGGCATGCAATTATAAACGCGACAGGTTGTGGATCCCACTCCCACTCACGGAAATGTTTAATATCTTTATTTCCTTGCTCTACCAGAGCGGCAACTGCAGCGCGACAAATTAAATCGTGGCGTTCAGTTCCGCCACTCAATTCCAGAATTCGGCTGAAAGTGAGGAATGGAAGTGTCTCAACACTAGATTCCCAGGCTTCCTTTGCCTACCCTACTATATAAATATGAACATTTGACATTTTATTTTACTACTAAAAAACATCCTAATTTTATATTTTATCAAATTAGTAGGTATAAGTTTCTATTCACTATACATAGATAGACAACATTTTAAAAGATTGTTTCTATTTTATATTTTATTATTTATTATATTTATTATTTTATTATATTTTATTATTTATTTATTATTATTCTATATATTTTCTATTAATAAAACATATTTTATCATCCATTAGTCTCTACCAGACAACAGAAAATCCAGTACGTACGTACAGATTGACATTATGACTTTGCAAACAATACGTAATAACATCGGCAAGTTCGATGACAGCGATCCGATCGCGAACGCCGGTTGGTTCGCGTTTTATGAGCACTCAATCAGCTCCACAAATTACCTGTATTAAGGCACCGTCTCCTGCTTCATCAATAAAGAGTTGTGAGGCTGGGAGACTAATTGGAACCTTTATAAATCAGATTCATATAATTTCTTAGAAGTCGCCATGCGTAATGAATGCGATGTAGAAAGCTAAAGTAGTTGTCGGTGAAGCTTGGAGTTGATTGAACTTACTTTTTTTTTTCAGTTTCTCGCTATATCCCATATATAGCGGGTTAGGTAGAGGGAACCTAGTGTTAAAACTACTTCTGGCCGTATTCAAAAATTTTACAACAGTGAAGAAACGTTACACTAGGTTCCCTCTTATGTTCCTTCTTATGCCTCTATGCCACGACAGCCTTAGTCATGAACTGACTTACAATATTAAATTAATTTAAAAGTTAATGGTAAATGTTAATTCTTATTGATGAATAGGTTAAAATAGAATTAGTTTTTTTAAATTACCATAAATACAAAGCTGAGACACAGCATCCGTCCACTGACTTTATGAGTTTCAGATTTAGTTCCATTGTTCCATTAAATCCTTATTGAGGCCGACCTGGCGTAGTAGGGCAGGGTCGGACTGTAAGCGCGATAGTTGTAGGTTCAATACCCACTCCACTCATAATATATTCTCTGCCCATTCAGCCATCATCATAAAATACGAACCTGTAAAAAAATTGGTGATTATTCTTAAAATCCAATAAATTACTTTAAATATACGCGCATTATTTAAATTTTTAAAGATATGAATCATTTATTATGTACGGAGAAATAATTAACCGACGACTGTGTAAAAGGTACGTATAATTAATAAGAAGAAATATTAAAGGTCTCACATTAATAAAATTTCTGTTTGGACATTTTAATTACTGTGACCTTATGATATTGCGGCAAAGTGGCCATAAAAACATTTTAAAGCGTTTTACTCGGTGTTAAATTGCGATTTCGAAAATCTTTAATTATGTTTCTCTACACTTATTTCATCTTTAAGTTTTTAATTTATGTATTTTGTATTTATGTTGGGATTTACTTGCTTTTGTATATTGTATAGCTAATATTGTTAGCAGGGGTATAAGCGTGTGACTGTAACGCGACGGTCGTAGGTTCGACTCCCACTCATGGGAAGGTATTGTAATTAATACATGTTTTCATTTCTTCGCTCTGGTACCACAGGAAAAGCGCAATGTTGAATTCCGCCTCTCAACATGCAATGCTTCGAAAATTTGGCAGAGAATGGAGAATGGTATATCTTAACACTAGGTTCCTTCTGCCTACCCTATATGCGGGAGACATCGTGAACCTAAAAAAATATATCATTGGTATTTCGGATAATCTTTAAACTGCAGTGAGCACGACAATATCTTTGAACTAGTTTAAGATGTTTAATAAATCGGCGCATTGTGGGTAGTAAACGAGCGTGTGGTCCCGTCCGCGGCGGTCGCCACTTGGAAGCGGGCGAGCGATCCTTCGATAGTGTACCATTAGCGCGAAGAGTCGCGCCGGCGCGGCGTCCAATTGTGGACTTAGATATCGCATACAAATGTCGATCGCAGTGCCCGTGCCCTCCGCTCATCTGCATTGAATCCCATTGTTGCTTCTATTATTTGATATACGAACGGTCTTTAATTTATAAATCACCAAGATTTTATCGGAATCATTAATATATTATATATCTACAGCTGAGCTGTATATCTCTTCACCTGATATCATTGTACCTTGCGAATTGAAGTTATATTTGGTTATTTTAAATTTTAATTTATATAGGTACCTACATACAACAGGGGTTAATAGTTTCATCAATAGTTGCTAGAAACTAGAAGTTTTAAAATTTCCAATATTTTTTCTAGAAAGATGACATACGTATGATGTTTATGAGTGCATTTTCATACAATAATATTTATATAACTTTGATATGAATCTTATTTTGCATAATATATTTAACATATCTAGAGATAATAATAGAATCTGGAAAGCGTTCTTAGAAATCCTGGTAAATTACCTACAAATAATAGATACTAAAATTGATCGTAAACCGATGTTGAAATCGTAATTATTAGCAACAGAAAGGCGACGGGGCTGCAATAGGGGCTGAGGGGCTGAGGGGCTGAGAGGCCGAGAGGGCGCGGGCCGCCGCCGTAAAAAGCGCAAAGAATACACCTCGATATGATCGCACAAAGGCCGCTCCTGAGTCCCAGCTCAATGCTAATTTCCACTATCGCGTTCGCCCTCATTCATTTTCAATCGGACCCAGCCTCCGCTTACTTCTATTTTTTCAAAATCACATTAAAGAATCGAATATGGCGGTTCGTTTTTTTGCGATCGGTGCGTGCGACGCGATTTATTTATTTGCGAAGTTTTTTAAAGCGACATTCCGACTCGCTGTATACTTGTGTCTACCCGCAATTGGCATTTCGGGCCAAGCGCGAGCCATACAAAGTTGCCGGTTTTAACGGTTGTTTTTAACGCTCGGACCCTCTCGCACAAGAAACGGAGGGATACAAATAAATTATTAATCGTTTGTCCTGTCCCTTATAAATTAAAAT
This sequence comes from Heliconius cydno galanthus, assembly GCA_036379175.1. Lineage (NCBI taxonomy): Eukaryota > Metazoa > Arthropoda > Insecta > Lepidoptera > Nymphalidae > Heliconius > Heliconius cydno. The sequence continues at coordinate 1,170,568 of JAKRZM010001319.1, forward strand.
CTGTCCTTTTTTTAGCCGATCGGAACGTTCCCGAGTATTTTTTGGTCGTGTGAACTAAGCCGACTATCCCTGAATTTATTAAAAGCTCAAGTGTGAAGTCAGCAATTAAGTACACTTAAGTCCGAAATTAATACTCGAACAATGCCGATCTCGTTTGAGAGGACGTAAATTAGTATTCCAGTCGGATTATCTTTTCAATTTAATTACTAATTTATAGTTAAAATGACAGTTTTAACATTTCGCACGCATGCATATTTTTTATTTATTTATTTTACTTTCCGCCGAATTTTCTAGGCATTGCGTGTTGAATGGCCTAACTCAACGCCACGCTTTGCCTTGTTACCAGATCGCAGAAATGAAAATATTAATAAATCTCATTTTCACAACCATCGTGTCTACAGTCACACGCTTCTGTCACTGTACCACGACGTTCTCTATAAAGGTATATTTTGACGAATTAAACTCACGAACAGATCCGAAATTCCATGAAAATTATCTAATTATGTATGTGCGAAGAAAAATCGCAGGTTGCTTTCGTAACCGTCCGGAAAATTACTGACATAAATCACACAGGCGGGGATGGGCTGATTTTCCATGCGCCATCTTTGCGTTGGTATTATTTTGATTTATTCCAGCACGTAATGAAAGCGAACGGCCTGTTCGGAATGAGGAAATCTAGCGATGTTTTTATTAGTGCGAAATTATATTACTAAAACTCCTATCTCCAAATTATGAAATTATTTGTATAAAAGTGGTAGGTACCTAATAAAAAACTACATATTTATACTATTTGAAAGTGTAAAAAGAAATAATTCATATAATCGAGAATTGATTTCATTTCATATAGTCGATAATACAAACCAATTTCCGAAATTGTGAAAACTTTTTGAGAATATGTAAATATGTTCATAACTTTTTTTAAATACTTTTTTGGTTCTCCCGACAAATTGCTTAGTAGGCTCTTAGATGTACACTCTAAACTGACTTTATTATTTTTCTCTTTTTCAGTAATATGTATTTTTATAGAATTGAAGAATAAATGTTTATTATTCATGGAGTTTAATATTTATCTAGTTAATTATTAAACACAGTATTTGACACCATCCATTTCAAGTAAATCCAATTGTCCGTAATGTAACAAAGACATTAACGACACCGCAGCGTTGTACCAGCTTGAAAAATAAAAGGTGCACCGTCTGACCCCAGCTATATCTGAGCCCTGGCCCTGTTGATGCTATCAGCGCAATCTTGTTAACACCAACACCGCAATATACCGGTATAATTAAACCCGTAACGACACCGACACTATCTCTATTACGAGGCACCTTTAAATACTTTCGCGAACGTATTGTAATGCGTATTGAACGTATTGTTAGCTAGTTTAGTGTTTTTAAGTTTAACAATTAGTTAGAATCTTACTACTACTAATATTATTATGTAAAAGTTTGTGAGGATGAGGTTTGTTCCATTCTCACGCCAGAATTGCTGAACTGATTTATATGACATTTTACACCAATATTGCTTGCCCGCTAACGCGACGGTTGTGGGTTCGATCCCCAATCGAGGAAGTGAAATATCTATTTACGTTTATATTTCCATTTCTTCGCTCTGGTGTCGAGGCAAAGCGCGGCGTTGAGTTCTGCCACTCAACATGCAATGCCTCCAGAATTCGGCAGAAAGTGGGGATCGGAGTGTCTTAACACTAGGTTCAAAAATAACAGAATGATAAATACAATTTAAATTATACAAAATGTAGCAATAAGCATAAGCGGGTGAAACCACGTTTGGGTTGCTTGTAAGGTACCTATTACATATATTATAACTGATTGTTAAAGTAAGTGCTTGTTAGGTAAACTTAGTTACTATTTTGAAAATAGCAACTAAATACACCTAACAATTACCTTTGTCTAACGTAAACGCTTAAAATGTGTCAAAATAAAAAAGTTCAAACTAAATTAATTACGTGCTTCAAAAAAGTAACACAAGAAATTGTTATCTTTTAAACTCTTTTTTTTTAGCTTGTACGCTTTATCCCAGCACAAAAGAGAACCTGGGCACCTCGTTCCCATTAAACCACTTCCGTTTTCCACTTTTCGCCGAATTTTGTAGGCATTGCTTGTTGATTGGCGGTACTCAACGCCGTGCTTTTATATATTTATTACATATGCAATTAAATATGTCATTTCCTAGGGTCGATTTTCTTCTCTTCCGTCTTCTCACCAGGCTTCTTTTAAAATTTTTATCAGATAAGTTGATATCGATAAAAAATCGGCAGTAGTTATATTGTAGATACATTAAGTAATAAAGCAACTATCTCTTCAACGCCCATAAATATTTTATCTCACGAGCACTTTTACGGTAGGGTAATCGATTATGACGTACAACCTGCAAATGACACTGAAATGCTTATATATATCTAATATTCATCTATATTTGCATTTGTCATACCACGTAATATCTTTTTCCTTTATATTGCTATTGTATAATAATGATGATATAATAATATACATTATTATATCAAATTTTTTGTATTCCGTATAATAGAGGGAACGTAGTGTTAAGACACTCTGTTCCCCACTTTCAGCCTAATTTTCGAAACGTTGCGTGTTGAGTTGCGGAAGTTAGCGCCGCGTCTTACCTTGATCCCAGTGTAAGGATTTAAAAAATCTTTCTATAAGTGAGAATCGAATCCACGACAGTCGAGGTAATACTAAACTGCTGTACCACTACGGCCTCAACACAATACCTTGAATACATTTATTTATATATATATATTTTTTAATAAACTTTTGCGTTAAACAAACTGATCTAAGTAAAATAAAAATATTTACCTATATCGCTATAGTGAAATATCATAATATCGATATTATAGTTTCTTCTACTAATAAGTAGGAGAATTAGCATGTAGGTATACCTATATGATTAAAAATGGAGCCGATCCTACTGTATTACCATGCTGGAAAAACATTTTTGTACTAAAGCAATTTTGATTTATTAATACAAATTCTTAAAATACTGTAAGAACTAATCCGAATAATATCACGATAAGTCCAAAATTATGAGAAAAACTATATGTTCACAGAAATTGGAGATATTTCCACCAACGACCAAACCCATACTTAAAATTATTCTTATAATTCTCTTCTAACGGTGACCAAGCAGGAATGAAAATTAAAGTTTTAAGAATTAACAAATGAAATATTTTAACACAATAAAATTCAAGTTCGAACAATCAGAATTTAAGAACGCCAAAACTTTAAACTGCGCTCCGAACATTTCTTAATTAGAGGGTTTTTATTGAACAGCAAATTCGGTTAACTCCAACAAAAGGGTCCCTCAAATAAAAATAAAAGTGTGATTCGTGACGAATCGGGAAGGTGTTTCGCCTTCACCCGTTACCCTTTTTGTGACCGCTCCGACTAATCCACTGATGGCCTCTCCAGTTTTTAATTAAAGATAATGTAACATAGCTGCGCGTCCTATAGGCGCAGGGTTGCTGCTTTTAGAATTTCGCTTCGTAATTGCATCCACATTATTCGCATTACTTCCTTAATTTTTGTTTTATTACATTTTATGCTTTTAAGAGACAATGGAAAACCTATCTGCTAATTTTTTTTATATATTTATCAAACCAAAGCTAATGACTCAGTAACAAAAGGCTAATCCATATTATTTTAATTCATATCATTTTATATTGAAAGTGCGGCGTTGAGTTTCGCCCCTCAACATACAATGCGTCCAGAATACGGCGTAAAGGGGAACGGAATGTGTTAACACTAGTTTCCCTCTGCCTACCCTGTTTTGTGCGGGATACAGCTTGAAGCTCATTTCATATACATAATATATACCTCAAAATATAAATATTGTTCACCAACCCTATTCATCCTTTTACATCAGCGGTAATTAGTAGGAAGCTCATTCGGTCTCTATGAATAGAGGCAACAAAGACGGTAGCTCCGCACCCGTCCAATAATAATCAGTTACTATCACAATACAGGTACACGTCATGTAAATTTATTTTTATCCAGCATTGAAACACTTAAAATATTCCCTAATTATTAAAATTAGTAGGAAAATAAGTTATTTTTGAATTTGCATGTAAAATATTAAATTATTAAGATTTTTTCTAAAATTATAACAATCTACTAAAACTAAATCTTGTTTTCGTATCGCTACATCACATCTAAGTTCTAACGCACTTAGAGACGAGACACGCGGAACCTCTATTCCGATTGGAACCTCCGATCGTAATTGTACAACGCAGTCCAAAAAAAAAAGGTTACATTAAGATCACAAGTAATAGTCGACTTGATTACCATCTATGTTGAGTGGATGACGATTATTTCCGAGTCGGGCGCTCGAGATCTCGGAGAAATAAAATGCGTACGCGCACGCGTCGCCACCGGGTTACGCTGTCGTTAAGAAATTACCGGGCGCGTTGTGGACGTCGCCGATTTTATCGATGGAATTTATCGACGATACTTAAGAGGCTCGTGCACCGCTCTATGCTGTTCACGCAGCGTGATTAGAAAAAAAAACGAGTGATGAGTTTTGTGTTACTTTGTAGGTGCGTGTGTGTGTGTGTGTGTGTGAGGAAATAAGTAAATTTTTGTGCTAGACAATTTTTGTAGGTTAGGTTAGGTACCCTTTTATTTTTCAACCATAGAACTTCAATATTTGTGTATTTAATTAACTAAATAGAGGTTATATGGTATGCCTTCGTGAGGCGGTGACAAAATCTAAAGATTCCAACATTTGAATTTAAAATATATTGTTTTCCCTAGCCTAAGTAAACCAAATCAACAACCCAACAACGGCTTGTGCCACCAAACTCGCCATATTTCTAGTATATGATTTAAAATGAGACAAATATATATTTTTATAAAAGAAAGTGCAAAAATACAAATATTTATATAATTTCATCATATTTATTTTACAAAATAAGAACAAATCAAAAGGTTTTTTTACCTATTTTCAATTAAATCTATAGTTAGTTGCACAATGGAAGCTATGAATGACGCCATCCGTTTCATTATCATCAGCGGTCACGTGACGGCGGCGGCGCGGAGGCAGCATCACGGCAGCACGGTAGTAACGAGTGTATAATTATTATACGAGCGCGGCGCGGCGCCGGTAGCCGAAAGGCCGACTCATCGTAATTTGATGGCGTCGACCGCCCCACCCGCCTCACAAAAAACTAATTAACTAAGATGGACTTGTATGCCTGTTACAGTGTTACTGTGTACCCGTTCTATAGATGCAGGTTCATGTTGGACTTGGCGAGATGGATTCGTGTTGGACTTACTTGTTAATTTTTGGTTTGACATTGAAATTAATATTTTTGTCAGAAATTAGATGTAATTTTTTTGCGTTACGGTGGATCCCGCATATTGTAGAGTAGACACTCCACTCTCCAGTTTCTACCGAATTCTGGAGGTATTTTGTGTTGAGTAGCGGAACTCAATGGTGCGCTTTGTCTCGACACCAGAGCAAAGAAATAATAATATTAAACGTTTTCTCGAGTGAGACGTGGAATCCACATCCTATCCCGTTTACAATCATAAGCCTGTACCCCTAAGCAGCGACTGGCTACAAATTAATATTTTTACCAGAAATTACAATTAGTTTAGCTATAAATTAATATGAAAATTGAAAATATTAAATTATTAGAAAGCTCTGTTTGTACTCGTACAAATATTTTAACGTTTACTTTTATAACCAGCAAAAACATCTAACCACCTTCTAAAATAAGACGAGTTCGACTTATTTCTTGTCGTTGGCACGAGTCATTGACGGATAGACCATTTGATAGATCACATTCACTGCTAAGCAATAAAGTGAATGCTTCACACGATATATGATGCATTAAATAAAATAAGTTAAATCTTTAAATTATTGGAGATATTTAATATATTAAGTTATTTCTGTCTTTAGACTTCTATGTTTTCTTTGAATTTCGCTTACGTTATAGTCGTTAAAAGTAATTATTGAGAAGATATTCATAAGTATCGAAACTTTTTAAATAGTTTTCACTATATATATTAAAAACGTTTTATACATTTTAAAAGTCATCAACAATAATATATGTTGCGTGAAAAATTGCTTTTCGGCAGCCAGGACACGGTTGCCGAATACAGAAAGAGAGCAGTACGCGACGCGAACTTGACGAATGAATGTGAACCCGCGACGTGTCAACAAGCCGAAGTTAATCCTTTTCATACTTATTTAAAGCCCAGACCACTCACCTTAATATCGCTATTGTTTACCGAAGATGTATTAAAATTTTATTACCTGCTTTGGGTTCATTTTAAAAGTTTATATTTTACAATATATATGTATATTATGTTAAAAATAATTAAAATACCAAAGCTTGAACGTTGGTCTTATTGTTTTCTAAAATGAAATTCCTAAGAAATAACCTTTTGTTTATAGGCATATTAAAAAAAACTAAAGACGTTATTAATTAGCGATTTAATTAATAGGAATCCAGCGAAACGGTAACGTGACGCTTCGTTAACATAGAGACATAGTCAAATAAATATAGCATCAAACCCACTTTCCAAGAAACTCGGCGCTACTGGAACCCGAAAGGGTATTAATAAATACAAAAGGGTTATAAAAACTGTGACAGAATTAAGAGCGGACGCGAACAAGTGAAATATAATGCGCGAAACAAAGCAGCCGGAGCGAATGCTTTAAATCATTTTTAATTATGTTATGGCGCGACCGCTGGCTCGGTGCGAGGGTTATGTTACAGTATACTCCCGCCTCTCTTAACGCGCTGGTACCTTTAGCGTTGTCACCAGTACCGACCACCGAACACCAACCACCGACCACCGACCACGCGTCGCGTCCACTCTACTCGTTCAATATATTCATACGTTGTCACACCTCCTACTGTTAAAGTAGACAACAAATATCAAATTGCATAGGTATGTTTTAGAGATGAACGACACGTGCATACAAAAACAAACTGCAAGTTGCTAGTTTTTTATTTAAGTATGTTGATGTTATCGATGTAATGTACTAGAAACCACCACCACCACCACCAGACCATTTTTGTACCAATATTTATTATTTACCAATAATTATTTTGACATTTATTGGTTACGACAGAGTTTAAATATGACTTTTGAAAAATGCATTAAACTAGTTGTAGCTAATATTAGCATTTATAACCGCTTGTTCTTTAATGTCAGCTTAGCATCTTTAACTTATAGACTATTTATTTTACTCAAAATGGCCATGGCTAAGCTAACATTTTTTCACAAATTGTCATTTCATGAAAAATCACTTACTTTCCTATAACAACAACAACAAACGAAACCAAAAATAAATAAATGAATAAATGTTATTATGAAAATAATGCACTAATATAATCGATTTTACGAGCCCGCGTATGCGACGGATTGACGTGTCGCAATAAACGCGACGTGCGCCCGCGCCGAGTGTCCAATGATCCGTGAAATTTACGATGACGCTGCCCAATGCTACCAACCGTTAATTATTTTCCCAACTTTAATTGGCTTTCGGAATATATTTGCGTAAGTTATAATAAAATTATGATATTTATTAGTTTTGATTTTGTAATTTGTGTGCTTAAGTACGTGTTTGGCTTTTGTGTGTGGCGTCTCGCGTCAGTAATTTATGTTAGGTTGGTATATGCTATATTTCAAATATAACTTATATTATTGTCAGAGATTTCTTATTATTTAGGTTCTTTATTTTTTTATTATTAAATACGTAATATAATGATTGTGGAAGAAAAGACTTAAAAATCTTACCACATATTTGATGATACCATTTCCGCTTTTACACTTGTTGACTAGGTAAGGACCTGTGCCTACCCAACCACCTATGTACATATGTATATGCAACTTTTTAAATTAATGTCCTAAATACATCGTTTTTGTTTAGAACATTGTATTATAACTTCTACTTCCCATAGAAGTTCCATAACTCTACATCCCATAGAGGTTCCATAATCGTTTTTTTAACACATAAAGCTTCTATTTCTTTAGCTGTACTATATACCGCATATATAACAGGGCAAGCAGATGGGATCTAGCCTTAACACATTCCATCTACCACTTTCGTTATAGGTAATCGAGACGTTACGTGGTGATTGGCGCAACTTAATGCCGCTCTTTGTCTTGTTACCAGAGATGAAAATAATTTATTTCCCAACGTAATGTTCGGTATTTTTTATAATATTTACGTGTATATTTTATAAGTGTTTAAATATTTTAAGATAAAATAATTCTTCTAATTACCACAATAGTTTAAAAATAACATTGATATTACTAATGAAATAAATGATCGTCAACAAATCTATCAAGCTGGGACAGATTACACCGAACTGAGAGTTGACCGAGTGGATTGCACTCGGAATGCATGACCGATCGTTGCAAAGGAGCAGGAAAAAGCATTCGTCCGCCGCTCACCGCTCACCGCTCGCCGGTGAATGAAGCGATTACCGCTGAATGGCGACCCGGCACGCGGAACCAAACGCGCGGCACGACACGCGGCGTTCAACCGCGTCGCGCATTGTCTCAGCGGGCTTGACCCGTGCCCTGCGCAAAAACATCACTAAAAACTAATAACGACTCATAAAAACCCATCGAACCTCTCTTAATTGGATAAAAAATGAGATCGAACACGTTTTTGTCGATAAAAATAACGTTGACAAACTCTTTTTACTAAAACTTCTTGCTCGGCTTGCCCGCTGATTATTTTTCTGATGAATTCTCTTGGTGCCATTTTTAAACTATGTAATTATAAGTGTGGTTTTAGTTTTTATCGTTAACAATTTTAATACTGAGCATTGAGGAAATTTAAATGGATGTTAACAAAAAGCATGAAAATTGCCAAGTCAGGAGCTCGCTCAAATATGCTCCATTGTTACTTCTTGAATCTATTTTATTCACTATTTTAATTATTGACTCTATTTAAATTAATCCAAAAAATAATAAAAAAAAACAAATAACCTGTCGTCTAAATTTCATTTAATGGACAAAAGTTAGTTTTTAGTTATATCCAAATTTTGGTTCAGCAGATTTGTTAAATGTTTAGGTACATCATTTTTCCTCATGAAAAATTTTTAATAGATAAATAATATAAGCAAAAATAAATGTTTCATTAAATTGACTGAAACTTTATTTTTTAGTGTATAAACACTGTCTTTAAAAAGATATCGTTATTTAAGCACAAAAGTAATTGTCGGGCGAAGCTGATTTTGTATAAATAAATAATAATTAAGGCTCCTGGTATTCAAATATATAACGACTATTTTTTTATAAAAATCTATGTAAATCAATGATAATTCCAACTTTACTACGCAAACAGCGCTCACTTATTAAGGAGCGCGGGGTTGGTCACGTCAGTCAACGTCAGTCCGTCCTGCGCGCGCGCATAAACACCTTAACTACCGTTTTAGGCTCTCGCGGAACTGTTACCATAAAGGCATTTGGTTTATTCATGCATGAAACGTCGGTTTGGCATTTTCCTTTATATGCCGCTGCATCTATTATGTAGATGAGCATATATTATTTAGGTGCCTATATCCTAATGAGTTTGCTATGCTGTCGTCTACTAGTACCTACACTCCTATATATCAATAATGTATTTGGAGGCAGTCATGGGCGCAGGGGCAGAAGTGTGTGACTGTAAATGCAACGATTGTGGATTCGGTTCCCACTCGGGGGAATGAGTTATTATTTACTAATATTTCATTTCTTCGCTCTGCTTTCGCAACATACAATGCCCCAAAAAATCGGTGGAAAGTGGGGAACGGAGGGTCTTAACACGAGGTTCCTTTCATATACGATACAGCGTGAAGCTGAAAAAAAAAGAAGAAATGAACTCATAATCGATCTGCCCGAGTATTCGTAATTCGTAATTGTATGCAGCAAAGTAAGAGGTAAGGTAGAGTTCAATTTACTCTCTCTCTCTCTCTCTTACTCTAGTAGTTAGTAGTTTTGCAATACGCAAGTTATCTATTGAAAAAACAACTGAGAGTTTAATATAGCATTAATTATATAGAATATTTTTTCATATAAAAAAAATCTAAGAACTTAATTTTTCCTGAGCACAAAACAATTCGAAATACATATATGTACCTAACCTGTTTATATGACATCGACGAAAGCGGGACGCGGAATGACCAATTTCAAATTCAACTCCGAGGGGCTTGCGGTCAGACTTATAGTAGTATTCAAATTGGCAATTGGGAATGTAGGGGGATAAATCTTAAGTTGGTGGAGGCTTCTTTAATGAGCTAATATGGTATAACGATGTAAAATCGGCAAAGTTCCATCCCCTTGTGGTCGGAATACGATTATCTTGACTTAAAATATTGTATCACTTTCTTTTCTTCACTTTTTGGGGTTTTTTTCGCTTCACGCTGTATCCCGCAAGTAGGCAAAGGGAACCTGGGAATCTAGTGTTTTAAACACTTCTCTTTCCTTATTTTTGTTAAATAAGAAGTTACATTTATAATAGAAGCAGATTTGTGTAGTGACGATTTAATAATCTTTTGAATGTCACAAATAACATTATGTTTAAGTAGAGTCTTCGGTTTTATTTATCAACTTCATGTTGCATTCAGCTTTTGCTATTTCCTTTTAAGGGACCTGGGAACCTATTGTTAAGACAATTCCGTTCTCCAAAATTTGGCAGAAAGTATAGACCGCTCTGTCTCTTAACACTAGGCTCTATCTGCCTACCCAGCTACATACCTAATCGTACAATACAAAATGACTATCAAAATAAATTATATTTTCAACAGAAAAATTAGCTATAATTTACTAATTAATGTTCTTAGTTGAAAATTAAAAAGCTAATGGACAACAATAATATTAAACATGCATAGCTACTTGTTTACACGATTGCCACAGTCACGATTTTTAATAAAAACTCTATACAGTTATAAGAATGCCGATTTCATTTCCAACCATTACAAGCGAGCGCTGTGGAATATGCCGATTATATTTCCGCTTATACGAGCTCGGGGAAATTTTGCCCGCACGTTATACCAATCTTGGAATTAACTTGTAAACTCCGCATTTGCTTATGGAGGCATTTTACGTAATCGACATCGCTCTACGCCGGGTATGGGTAGTGGGTATTAGCTAGGTATAATCGATATCGCTTATCATATCGATTTATATTGTTAGTTCTCGATTAATTATAATATTTATGATATGGTATTACATTTATGAAATGAGGCCGTTGTGGCCCGGTGGCACAAGGGTGTGACTGTTAATATGAGGGTGGTGAGTTCGATTCCTATTCGGGGCTGATATTTAATATTTTTATTTCCTTGATCTGGTAACGAGGCAAACAGCGGCAATTAAATTCACCACTCAACACGCAGCAGCCACTCAACAGCCATGAGAGTTCGGCGGAAAGTACGGAACGGTGTGAAAGTGTCTTATTGGGAAAGGAGTATCTTAACACTAAATTTCTTCAGCCTACCCTACTATGTGCGGGATACGGCGTGGAGCTTAATATTTTAAATGAACGATAAATTAATTTAAAATACATTATAATACAGAAGTTTCAAGTGATTATATAATAATATCTAAACTGAAAGAAACAACTTTACAGATACCGTCTATATACTTGTACGTACATAAAGAAAACTTTAGGCATTCCATTGTTTCCCAACAGCGGGAAAACCGACCAATCGCCGCTGAAACATCGCCGGCGAGTAATTAAAAATTCAAATTAGTTCGTCCCCTTCGCCACGGTGTTAATTACGCGCGACCAATTAAAACGCGGGGCGACAGAGCGCGTCGGCCAATAGCGGCGCCCGCCTGAAGCGAGGCGTGGTAATTAAGACGAAAGGGTTGATTTTCCGGGCGTTCGTCTGGGAGGGCGTTGATTAATCACTCCCTAGTGTGCGATCACCTTTATATAGTCAGCCTGTGGAATATGAGATGACAAATTAGGTACCTAACGGTGAAAGATTTTCTTTATATATTTTCAGAAGTTATATTAATTAATTATATTGCTTATTTTTATATAATCATATGCCTATACGGATACTATAATAAAAATATCTAAAGTAACTTAGTTGAGAAGAGAAGGGAGCGCCAAACGCTGCTGTCCCTGCATAACTCTTTAACCTTGGCCACTGTCATCAACCTCTTCAAACATACCTCCGAAGGGTTCTCATACTTTTTACGTGACCTTCCTCTAGTAGCTTTGAAAATATGTTTTCGGAAGTTAACCGAAGTCTCCCCCTACCTCTCTTATCAGTAATAAAAAATAAGCATGTAATAAACAATAGTTACTTAACGGCGTGTAATCTCTATATTTAAGAGCGACTAAATAAGAGTCATTAGTATCTAAATAACTCTAGACGTATAGGTACTTTCTAACACATTCCAACGCTATGAAAAATCACCTATCCAAAATCGTTTTCAGTCCCTTCAAAGAAACAATAAGGTAGGTTTATTTGCATGCAGCTATTCATTGGAACGTAAAACAGATGTAGGTGGGGGGAATTGAGTTTGAGCTAGGGTTACCACTTCGTAAACACTTAAAGAAACTAGATGTAATTTAAAATTGATTAATTTAAAAGTATATATAAAATATCCTTTACTTATTAAACAAACCTTACCCAAGTCTATTTTTTAAAATTATTATTATAAATTTGATATGAAATATAAATTATAAGCAACCACGTTCGGCAACCCTTGCGTTCCTAAGTGGAAATTTCGCATCGCTCCGCGTTGTAAATGGCCTCTACGCACCTCACTACGTCTCTAAATGCGCCACTATTTGACTAAACGAGACTTTTTATTCACCTTACAAACACTCACGTTTCAATTCGTGCTCCCCGAAACATTAAACGAATAGAGAGATTATTAAAATGCTGTACGATCTGATCTGGAAGGTTTCTTAACTTGTTATTGAGAGAATTTGAACTAAAAATCTCAATTTTATATGAAAATTCATTATGAAATATTTATTTAATGACATAATTTGGGTTGGTACTGTCTTATGAAGTCTCAAACGTGCTTAATTTAGAAACTTTCTCTATTTCTAACAGTATATGCACATTCATAAAAACTAATCTTCTATATTCAGGATATTTTTTTCATTATTTAACTGCAAGGATTTACTAACGTACAGTTAATTTTGTGGTTTGTACTTGTTTGTAAAGCTACATCAATGAATATCTTCATAAATCTTCATTTGTTTTTTTTTTGCTTTATGCGGGATACACCGCACATAGCAGGGTAGACTAAGGGAACATGGAATCCTAGTGTTAAGACACTTCCGTTCCCACTCTTTACTGAATTCTAAAGGCATTTCATGTTAAGTGGCAGAACTCAACTCGTTTTGCCTCGTTGTCAGGGCGAAAAAATGAAAATAATAAATGTTTCCTCAAGTGGGAATCAAACACACAACCTGTCGCATCTACAGTCACACGCCCTTGCGCCAATAACTGGCATTTAATTTTAATTTATAATTTAACAACGATACTTAGAGCCTACTTATTTATGACACTCGATACGTATGTATATTTCAGTTACCTGGCATAGCATTGTTAACAATACTATATATTTGAGGCTTACGTGTTATTAAGAGAGCCGATGAAGTGTAAATGATCTGCAGGCCGAAGTCGGCCCGGACCCCCCCCCCCCACATATACCACCACCCACCCCCTCCCGTCAACGCCAGAAGAAAAATGCTAACACGCCCCCGCGAAAACTATTAGTTATTTTGGCACCCCTGCATCCCGCGCCGACGATTATACGAGACCGTTTGTTTTTACCATGTTACGTAAGCTATCAACCTCAGGGAAGAACCTTAGGAAGATATGACGTCGTCGTACTTGATAATTTCTTGATAATTACGTTTATTCTATATAAGTTAATAAGTGAGGCCAGTCGTGGGACAAGGACATAAGTAAATAAATAGGTAATTGCTGTTTCATTTCTTCGCTCAGATGTCGACGCAAACGGCGTTCAGTTCCGCTACTCAACTCGCAATGCCTTCAGAATTTCACGGAAAATTTGGAACGGAATGTCTTAATGGAAACACTAGGTTCTATGTGCGGGATACAGCGTAGAACTAAAAAATAAATAATTAAATGTAGTCTTTTTTACGTATAGGCATATCTACAGCATACATTTATCACAAAATATACAGCAAGTCGGCCAACATAAGAATGTTAACAATAAAATCTGGCATCACAGTAGCGTTGATGAAATTCAAGGCATGATAAAGAATATTGCCCATAAAACTTTCATTGCTGTTAACTTATTTATGAAGTAGACTACATATTTAATACTTGCCTCAATCATAAACATAAGATATTTACTATATCTACCTATACCTACAAAGGAAACTTTTATTGGCGGTATAATTTTTTTTTGTGACTATATTAGGTTGATATGTGAGTCTTCGAAGTCATATGTAAATCGTTCAGTATGATTTAATTTTTTTTTTTATATTTCTTGCAAGAAATACCAGTAAAAGAAATTGGAGTACAAATTATTTCTACGATATAGCTTTAATGGTTTTATGTGAGAAATGTAAAGTCTTTCGAATTATTATTTTATTATTATTTTCGTACACTATTTGGAATAATATCGGAAGTTAATAGGAATTAACTAAAAATACTTTACCATTCAAATTAATTTATAACTAATATTTTCTATAGTAATGTAATAAATTGCTTAGGTATATGTAGGTACATATAGATATCGTGTGAATGTATTAGGAGTGCGAACGTGCCGACATCGCTCGATCACCCGCAAGGTCTCCACGACAAACAAACCCTCCCATCTGTTATGATGCTTCCGACACTACATTGTTTAATTGACCTTTTTGTCGTTATATAAATGGTAGTAAGATATATAAGTATATTATGTCGTATGCTGTAAAAACTATAATCATTTTTAGGTTTGTATCCCGCGCGTAGCAAGGTAGGCAGAGGGAACCTACCTGGTATTGCGTGTTGAGTGATAAAACTTAACTCCGATTTATATTGTAATGCGTTAAAATAAAAAATGTAGAGGTATAAGTAAATAGCTGGTTATGGACAATATTCAATTCTGTTATATATAATTCATGATAGATATGACTAAGGATTGCAAGAGCTAACTATAGGTACCTACGAGGTAATTTTTAACAATGCTTTTGCAATATTTATAGGACCTATATTTACGTTGACCAGACAACGCTCATGAAGACTTAGTAGATTGAATTTCAGAGACAAACTGTGATTGTCAAAGAGCAGCTGGTCGTGTGTTGCACCAAATGGAAGCTAATGGGGATGTAAGCACAAATATAAAGCAGCACAGTACATAACTGGTACACAAAAGGCCAACACGAGCGCACCGGGTTCGGACACAGCAGACAAAGCACACAAACACGTGAGGTCATCTCCCCTCATTAGGTGGTTAGTTTTCCGGGCGTGTCCGCGGAGTCTGCGGACGTGCGAGGGGGCGAGGGTTGCAGGAGGGGGTGTGCAGGGGGGGTGGAGGACAGGGAGTGCTGCCGGGAAGTTACTTAATTAATCCCCGCGCGGCCGCCATTGGCCGGCTCTGGGCGGCGGATCTTCGCCCACGCGTTAATTGGGCGGACTGCCGCGTGGATTAGACTGGCGCCTTCGATTAATGAGAAAGTTTCACCAAGTACCTACTTATATACGGCCACATAGATTTCAGTACCTACAGACTTTCGTTTCTGTTATATATTTTAGATGGTTACCTACGAACTATGGACTAATTAATATTGCAATTCAACTATTTTGTTGGCTAATTTCAGTATAACTAACAATAAGTTAAATGAGCAAAGAAACTTAATTATAATTACATAGCTAGATAAGACGAGAAGGTTATTATTTAATAATATTACGTATTTTCATAATTATAATTTAACAACAAGATTTACGTTTTGTGACCGATTGTTCTACCTTGTCTTTTTACAAAATAAACAAAAAAGAAACCTGAGAATATATCTAAATAAGCTCCACCAGCTTTAATAAATATGATAGTACAAGAGAAGTTGGCTCGGAAACTAATATCGCACTCGTCGCGTCAAGTGAACTTATAAAGCTCAGATTTAGCGCGAGTCGAGGGCTGAAGGCGCGAAACGCCCAGGTAAAGCACCTACTTACAGCGCGATATACGGGGAAACGTAAATTATAATACAGTGTGTGCCGGGGCTAACCCTCTCGCGCCCGCGTCGCCTCCGTGTGTGCGCACCGCCCGCTGAAAGAAAAGCAATTTCCTAGGGCGGCGCGGGGAGGGAGGGAGCCAAGGGGAGGACGGGGGGGACCGGGGGTCGGGGTCTCGCGCGAATATAATTTTGTTCATTTTTTTTCATTCGGGCGAGTTAATTCGACTTCGCGGCGTAGTCGGCTATTGATTAGGGCGCGTCTTTCGTTTTTAATTTGTTTGCGCGCGCAGCCGCGATGCACCCGGCGAGATGAGTTCTCGCCACCCGCGCCCTCCCTCCTCTCCCCTCGCCTCCCCCCGGCCCTCTCTAATGAAGCCTCCGCTAACTACGCGAACTGTAATAATCACGAGCCTTTTCACAATCATGCTTTGACGCCAACGTTTTCTTCAAGCCAGTTAGCTAACTAAGAAAGCGAGGCAGCATCTTTGAGGATAAACATTACTCCCCCATTGTAAACAAAATCAGAGGACGAATAAAAAATCATAGTAATTGCTGGCTGGCAGTTTAATAAGAGTTTAGTTTTAAATAGGTAAACTTACATTACTTTTCTTTATAAAGAAAATAAATAAATTAATAATTTGCTCATTTTTTGTTATAATATACTTAAACACATATTAGATAAGTAGGTTATGTAAAATAATTTTATACACATATGTATAAGCCAGTTCTTCCTCTGGTCGTATGGGGAGGTGTGGGGAGGTGGGGGAGAGCACGGCCTCGCAGCCCGTGAAACAGCACCGCCTGCGTGTGACACATTAGTAAATGAGACGACATTCGTTACGTGGCGCGCCCGACTGTTCATTGAAAGCCTTCGAGAGGAACTAAATTGGTCGTGACTGAAACTAGTTACATTACAAAACTGTATCTTTAAGAAATGAAAGTTTGTATTAGTAATATTCTGTTATGTTATAGAATGGGAACGTTAGCTTAGCTTACGAAATACGTTATTATATATTAATTAAGACTAAATGTTATAAATAAGTTATGTAATGAAATTGTAAATGATTACGAAGGCATAGCCATCTTAATAATATAGTGTGAAAGAGTCTCACTCAATAAATCGAAACAGCGTCGCGTCCGCTCGGCCATTAAGCCCCGATAGAGGATACTTTGGCGCTTATTTTGTTTTATTAGGTTCATTTTATTATTTTAATTCGTGTGCGAGTGCGCTATTTGCGTGTGCGCAGTTTGTCGCGCGCCCCGCCCACCGCGCGTCGGCCAATCGGAGGCCGGCACGCGCACGCTGCCGCCGCCGCGCCCGCGCCCGCGCACGCTCGTGCCCTCACCCGCTGCACCCGCTACAACACTCATTGTTTCAAGCCACTCTCGTTTTGGTTTGTTTCGGTCTGGTCCATCTCATCGGCAGGCATCGCGACGCACCTCCCACTGAGCGATAATTTCAATGTCGCCGCGTATATTGTGATATTGACTGAGATTCCTCTTCAGAATGTTTAAGTTTCGCAGGCGCGATCGTCAGAGCCGCTCAATAAGCAATAAACTATCCGCCTCCGAGAAGTTATTTTAAAGTCTGACTGGGATGTGACTTTACGCCTTTTAAAGGTTATTGTGTTTTCAAAGGGGCTTATTGCTCACAATCATCTTTGAGGGCTGTCTTCGTGTGTTTGTGTATTATTCTGTAACTTCGAAACACTTCTTTGAACAACCAAGGAAAGGCATTAAATTTTGTGCTACTTAAAAACTGATATACTACAAACTGTACAAATAATATTATATTATTAGTAAAAATTGTATCTAAATAAAGTTTATACAAAATAATGAACTACTCTATAATTCCGAGCTTAACGACGTCCTCTTCCTGTTAAAAATTAAAAATCTCTTCAAAAGAAACCCTCTTCAGTCGAGTAGTAAGGTACCTACCTGCAATTGTGAAATAGGTCGCTACACAAAGCACTAGTCGCCGGGCTCCTCGAGTAACTATCATAATTCATGATTCCCTTGTTACAAGCTGCGCTGGATACTTTATATTGCAGTTTCCCATTTATTTTATTCTTATTAAACCACCCAACCGGTAACAAGGGTTGAAATTATAATAAAATTAAAGTTATCATCCGAACTCATAGAATGCGTCTCTATCCATTTGCTATGCAGTTAAAACTTTTACCACCATTATAATATGAGGTAAGCGGTTACCGTACGCCGATATTAAAACGACGAGTAAATAATTTTATTTTCAATTGGAAAAAGCAAAAGGAGTGAGTAGTATGCAATAAATTGCATCGTCGTTTGCATTCCTTAATCTTCGATAGCGCCAATAATATTAAAAGGGGGGAAACTAAGCAATTGATAGTAGAAATGGGCGGCGAAATAGAAAAATAACGTTTCGTGGTAAAATATTCAATCGGGGGCAATTCGGGTTCGCGTATAAATTCGGCCCCAACGTTATTTGTAGCGCGTCCCCATGACCGAAAATCGGTACGTACATTGATAGTCGTCATTTTTCTCGTCGCTATCGTTAATATTTTACGCGTGCGTGTCAACGGTTTATGGGCCCACTCTTAACACTAAAACGCTTTGGTCCTGCTCTCATTGTTTATAACATTTTACTATCGACGTTTTTTTTTTATAGTTTACTGCGGCTCGAGTGCCGTTCAGGGTTTGGGGTTGACGCGTAACAGTCTGTGTGACAGTTCGATAATAAGCTATAGAATTGGATTTTTATTGGTTAACAGTGTCTGGTGATAAAATTCTATGATATATTTGGGCGTTTAACATGGACTACCTTAGATTTATGTTTATTCTTACTAATCTATGAGCGCAGATACCAAAAAGTATTAAAAAGAAATAATTATTGCATTTAAAATCAATTCCTTTTAAATACGTATAAATAATATACATACACAATATATATGTTTAAGAGAGCAAATGGGTTAGAAGCTACCTAACTGTAATTATACATCCAAGTTTGCGAGCTGAGGAAAAGAATTGCTCTCCTTTGTACGTGTGGGGTCGGGGGTGGTGGGTGGCGGCGGGTAGGCTCACATGGGACGCGCTCTAATGAGGTGCCTGAAAGCGACAATGTCTTTGAGCGAAGCGAATGTGTAGGTATCTACATACGAGTACGAGGGGAGGAGTCTCTCCTATCTCAACTTACTCGGCAGTCGGCAGTCGGTACCATAGATACGTCGTAATGTATATTTAAATGGTATACGATGACGTCAGCGCAAGTTAGGCACCTACGGTTATGGTAAACATTGTTTTTAACGTGTTTCATTTTCATTTACAATATACTATGTTGGATGAACAGGTCTTTTTGGACTTTTAAACATATTTGGAATTATTGGATTTTCTCTTTATCTTTCTTAAATTTAATAATTCATATGTAAGTAGGTGTAGAGTAAGTTTATATATCTTCGTACCATAGAGTTTTATGTAATAAAATAGCATACATCACTAAAGTGATAATTTCAGTAAATATAAATATTCATATCTGCGAGACAAGATTTAAAAGCTTAAAGGTTGCATGCAGTCCGGAGGTAGGTGACGAGTGCACCGGGCGAGGGCCGAGCGCCTTCCGGGTCCGGGCCGGTTTTAATTTCCCGGCAGTGCGCGGGCGGGAGGGCGGAGGGCGGAGGGCCGGAGAGCGGTCGCTTAGTTTAAACACCCGGAGATGAGACGCGCACGTACTAATATCATGCACGGCCCGGGCCGTCGCCATAGCGACGCACACTCAAATGACGTGTGGCGCGTGGTAGCGTGGTGTGAGGCCGGGGGTAATATGATTTGAACGGCCCCGGGCGCGACACCCCGCCCGCTTGTTTGCTCTCCGATGCAATCGCGATACCACTACCCCCCCCCACACCTCCCCTCACACATCTCTCACCTCCGTCTTCGATAACCGCATCGGGTTCCTTGTTGCAAGCCGCCGCATTCAATTGAAATAGATACTCTCCGATACACGCCAGCCACCAGCCACCTATTGTTACACTCTCTGTAACTGAGGCTATCTGGGTGTCGCCCGTTCTGTGGAGCTTTGGATGATCCTTTCATCTGATGATCTGTAGATCAATTCATTAGCACCATTTATTATGATTAAACGCATTGTTCCTTAAATTTGTGTAATTCAGTTCCATACTCCATATTCCCATAATTATAATCGACTTTCTTTGAAAATTATATTTTTTTTTAACAAAAAACCATACCTCGCATTCGAATAAAACTAGGTGTAAATATAAACGTCGTGATAATATTTGAGTTTAAAAATAACTATTTGGAAATACCTATATGTATGTCACGTCGTCTTCCGAGGTGAAGCAGGACAATACACCAATCAACTCTATATTTATGTCACCAACACTACCTTTACAGCAAATTACATGAAAGTCATACTTAATATAGATTCAGGATTAGTCCTATCTATGGTAAATATATAACTAATATTTAAAATATTATCTCAAAAGACTTTTTAGGCTTTTTTTTCAGCTTCACGCTGTATCCCGCATATCCTAACCGGGAAGGCAGTAGGAACCGTGCTAAGACACTCCACTCTCCACTTTCCGCTCAATTGCGTTGAGTATCATTGCTTATTGAGTGGCACCATAGCACAAAAATAAAAATATTAAATGTTTTATTTGGTCGAGTGAGAATCTAACTCACAATCTGTCGCCTTTACAGTCTCATGCATGAGCCTCTGAGCCACGACTGGTCTAGATATATAGGTATATGATGTTTGGAATTTGTAATTATAAGAAAAGATTCGGACACATGTATTTAAAACAGTAATTCCCAGCAAGTAGACTTCATGGCACACCATGTTCGCGCCACAGTAATTGCGACGCGGACGCCAGGGGCCGCCGATAATACCTCCCGTGATATATGGTACAACATCTAATAACAGAGCGCTGGTCCCGTGCCGATTATCCCTTTTCTCAAAGACTATTGGCATCGATCGCGACGCTCGCCCGCCTTCAGCTAATGAGTGCGGGATTTACTGGTCATTATCCACTTTCGAACGTGGCCCGCGGCGTGGTGGGCGCGGGTCCTCGCCGCCGGCGCACAATTTGCTAGGCCCGAGCCCGATCGTTGGACGCCGAACGCCGTTCGCCCGTAGCTTTGTGTTTTATACTCGGTAATTGCAAGCCAGCGCCAACGCTCCAGAACAACCGCCACGACGTTGATAATTGTGCTATTGTTGCTGCCACGTTCTGCAAGACAACTTAAATACATATACCTAGTCTTCATTTAAAATTAATTATTTTTGTTTAAAAATAAAGCTAGTTTTTGTAGTGTTTACGTCTTTGACGCCCTAATTACGATAGTTCTTGTAAGGCACTTTGTCTAACCACCGATAACGATAACATAATAAAGTAATAACTAGACTAGATTATAAGGCAGAAATAAATGAAAGAGTGGATGGCGTATTATAAAACTATTTTTTCTTTATAAACTGAAGAAGAAACGCAAATGAGCTCAGATATTAGGTCTATTATTCATATATTCTTACGAAAACGTCAACGGCTATTAATAATTTCAAAATCATGAAAATGTTTTACAAACTGTTATTTATTGATTATTTACTAGAGATGATTTAATAAATTAAACATATACAATACTACTTTCTTTTTATCAAAAACAACTTTTACATTCTAGATGGCTCGGTCGTGGGTCAATGTTCGTGCTGTCCATCTCGGAAGCATTCTCTTTGCTGAAGGCAGCTAATATAGGGGCGGAGAAGAGAGAGACCTTGGTGGACGTCGGCGCCGGCGACGGAGAGGTGAGCCGGCGGTTCTCACATCTCTACTCGAAGTCATTCGCCACGGAGATATCTGCTAGCATGCGTAAAGCTCTCGCTACAAAGGGATATGCGTAAGTTTTGTATTCTATGCGATAAATGTATTTTTTTAATATGTATGGAGTTTTCATAATCCAGTAGTTCACACACAGTAGAGAAGCAACCTAGTGTTTACATATATTATGTTTGTATAAAATATCATACACGTGACAGCACTTTTTACTTCAATTTTTACTCAATTAGTTCTCTAGTACTATTTCCTGCGTATATTCTCAATACAACGCGACAGAGACAAAGCTATTTCTGCTCAACTGTTACGCCCGGCATAATCAAAGAACTGAATAACAAATTTAATTATATTTAAACCTCTATTTAAACTAAATGTTATCCCACTCAAAGACTCCTGGACACAGAAGATTGGTGGCAAGAGCAACGTTTCGACTGCGTGTGCATGCTCAACCTGCTGGACAGATGCAGCAAGCCACGCAGCATGCTGCAGCAGGCGAGGGCTGCGCTGTCGCCCGACGGTGTGCTGCTACTTGCCCTTGTGTTGCCGTATAAACCTTATGTTGAAGGTGATTATTGGTTTTTTGTAGCTTTTTGGTGTATTCTGTTTGTAAGTCAGGTGTAATGTTAAGACTCTTCGATTCCCAACTAAATTAAAATTCAATTGCTTATTTAGATATTAGAATTTTAACCATCGTGTGTTGAATAGTCCTAAGTAAATATATAGATAAACCAGTGGACCCGAACGCGGCTACGCCCACTTGAACTATACGAATATTTATTAAATATATTTATGAAATTATTTTCAGTTTTCAATAGAGAGATGCGTTAAGCAAGCTCATTTTGGGTGACGTTTTCTAACAATAAACTTTGCAAATCGTTGCTTAGCAATGACGGTTGTTATTAACATGGCGGAATAAATTGCATGTCAAATTAATAAATATTTTAATATATTGGTATATATCGAAAATACTACAAATATGAGAAAAAAAGTATCCTATGTTCATCCCGAGACCCTCAAGTATCTCTATATGAGTATTTTATCTCAATTAAATTAGCGGTTTGGCCCTGATTGCGTAAAAGACAGACAGACAGAGTTACTTTCGAATTTATAATATAGGTATGAATATACTATATACGCTGCAGCACACATATAGCAGATTAGGTAGGGGGAACTTAGTGTTATAACATTGTTCTCCTGAACGCCTAATTCTCTATATTGTGTGTTGACAAGCGGAACATAACGCCGCTCTTTGTGTTGCTACCAGAGCGAAGGGATGAAGGCTGAAGGCAGTCGCACGCTTGTGCCCTGCGTCTTGACAGCCTCAAATTTTATATATATATATTTTAAAAATAATATATATATTTTTTTCTAATTCTAGTAACATCAGACCACAAGCCCGAAGAGCGTCTACCAATCGAAGGTAACAATTTCGAAGAGCAAGTTACTTCGTTCATACACTTTATGAGAAACGAAATGGGTTTCGAAATAGCGTCGTGGGCGCGGGCTCCCTATCTCTGCGAAGGGGACTTCGCACAAGCTTACTATTGGTTAGACGATTCAGTTTATGTGTTTAAACCTATACGTTGAATATCATTTGATTTACATTTATATACATTTAATTTGGTTTACTGAACAACGCAAAAGAGGGTTATGTGTTTTTTGGTGGTGGTGATATATGTCTATATAAAATAATAATATAGAAAGGCGTCGCGGGGCATTCCTTTGTTAATTACGCTGATACGCATAATTGAGCGAAAAGTGGGAACAGAGTGTCCTAACACTAGGCTCCGAAGTGCGGGATAAAGCACGAAGCTATAAAAAAATTTAAGATATATAAAAAAACTTTGAACGTAGAGGGATTTGAACTTGCACCAATTGAAGAGATTATTTTAATTGATATTTTTGTTAATTATTATTCTGATTATTAATTGTAGTTTATTATTATTCTGATTTTCATAGATGTACTTATAACTTTAAGACAAATAATATTTTCTAAGTGAAATTCAATGGCACAATCATTTGAATCTTGCATATTACAACATGATTTTAAAATGTTTAAACCATAAATTTATAAAAATTCAATATTATCTCTGGGTTCCAAAATATGTAAGTTACCAAGAGGGGTGTTTTTACAATGCAGTTATGTATGCATGTATTTATATCTAGGTTGAATTTTGTTATATTTAAAATATTATGTCTTTGATAAACTATATTTGTATATATTAGTTGCATTTACTTTATATTTTAAGTAAAAATAATAGTATCTTCATTTACTTCCAGTTTGTGTATTTAGTACATTTGTTAATATACATTTTATTTTATTTTATTTAATGTAAACAACATTTAATTGTATATTTGTGTAATAATTAGACCCAAAAGTTTTAATTGATATTTTTGGTGTTTTAAATATAAATAATAAAGATTAAGAAGTTTAGTGATTATTTGTTCAATTGACCAATTTTATCCTAAAAAAACTATGTATGTGTGAAGATGTTACTATACACAGAATTAACAAAAAAGGGGCATGTCTCATCTTTGGTACAACTCTGTTGTAAATAGTTATTTACAAATTTACATTTATATTTAAAATAGTAAGGGATTTTTCAATTTTTGTATATATCTTTAATATATACAAGTTGATAAGGTTAAAAATCATTCATTATTTTAAGCATATAATAAAAACATACGTGCGCTAGATATATATGTATTTTTTATAATAAGATTTTATATTAATTAATATATTTTTTTATTATTTTCTATTGATTTGAAGGGTACAATTTTTTTGAAATAATCCATCAAAACCAATCCTACAATATTTTTCATAGAACCGTACTTTGAAAACCATTTCATTCTGGTCATTACTTCCTTTTCCTCTAGTGGCATAATTTTCTATATAAGTATTTTTTAATATAAATTAATCTTTTATAGTGGGTTGAACAAATATACACTAGTTTTTTTAGAAGCAATGTAGCAATGAATGTTGTTTAACTATCGATGTTAAATGTAATGTGTGTTGCTCTTAGAAACTTCTTTCAATTTTTTTATTTCATATTTTATTTACAATGTTAACTTACTATCTTTCTCTAAATTTATTTATAAAAAAACAATAGTATGTAATACGTAGAATTAATATATAATTATAAGCTGGTCTGACTAATTGCGACGGTTGCGGGTTCTGAGGAATTATTTTTATTTTCTCTCTCTGGTTATTCAAGCTCAACACGCAATTTCGAAAATTGGGTGACACGTGGGGAACAGTGTCTTAACACTAGGTCCCCTTTGCACACCTTGTTATATACGGGATATAGCGTGATGCAAAAAAAAAACAGTTATCGATATGGAATTTGCAAAGTAAATTATATTGATATCATTAATGTAGATCAATGGACGGTTAGAAATTGAGTAAATATTATATTCGAATGACTAATATTTTATATTTCTAAATGTGTAAATAAAACTTAAAATGAATATAAAAGACGATATTCAATTATTATTTAAGTGAATTCGATTCCAAGATAAATGAGTGTCCTTTTAATGTAAAGCATTCCAAATAGTACGCAATATTTTTAATTTATTTCATAAGAAATAATTGTTTTTAAGCTCAAGTACTTCCTACCTCAAATAATGTCGGTCAAATAAAAAAATGCAAATTTGAATATTTTTCCATATACATTTTACATGCCATATAGGAGTACATAATTTTTTTATATATAGATATATTACAATAGCATTTATAATCGCTTTATATTAAAATTCCACAAACATGCACATTTCTTCCCATCGACATGTTGTAGGTATTTTTTTAACATACATTTTTTAAAACATTAAAAATATATAATTGCCATAATGCTTAATTAATTTTTACTCTTATTTCATATTATTTTACATCCACCGTACTACTGTTTGAAGACGTTCATAATTTTATTAATACTTATAATATTTTTCAACGATCTAACGTAACTAACGATAGCATATCATCGAATATACATCGTATCCGTTCCGTTGTAAGTTGTAATCGATGTCTCTCTCTTTTTATATTTAAGCCTTGTTTGTGGTATTTGTTATACGTAATAAAACTATGTTTGCTTAGATACTGCCATAAGGAAGTACTTATATTGAATCAGCATTTAATAATAATATTTAGTAATCGAATTTAATGTTCTGTATGTAATAGGTAAGTTTTCCGTAACGTTTTAGTCTCTACATGTTATATAACTTTCATCTTTCCGTAACGTTTTAATAATGTAAATCGAGAGTTTTAAATTTAGAATATGTTAGTGCCAATCTTTACTCACCAAAAATAAAAGAAATATTTTCAAATGGTCAATCAAAATGCCGCGACTAAAGGGTTTATATGTATTTAAATGTTTTTATTCCATTTATAATATCTTAAGAAATCCAAATTTCGTTGTGATTCAACATCGATACTAATAATTGTAAAGTTTTAATATCATTCCTGATTTTAAATTTGTTATATGTATAATAATTATGTTTAAAATAAAAAAGTGTACATCTTTCATACTTTATATTCTACACAAATTATAATATCCTCGAGGTGCTATAATTTCTTTTAATACATTAATTTTTAAATATAATTACATTAATAGTTATTTAGTTATTAAATTATATTACACAAAATACTTTAAACTTTTGTGAGCACTTTGTCAATTTACTATTCTATTTTCTCGATTTATGTCAATATTTTATGTATTCTATGTGTATGTGGTCAATAAAAAATTAAAAATATATTATAAGTCTTTTTTTACATTTTTGAAAGTATTATTCACACATTAAACTTATAGCAATTTAACAAAACCTGTTCAAATAACTTATTTAAATGAGTTATCGATTTTTTTTACATTACTTTCACCTATAACGCAAGGAAAATAAAACAAAAATAAAGTTTCTTTTCGCATCACTTTATTTATTCTAATTTTTTTTTTATCACTTTAATATTTTTTTACATATAAACAAATCGGCAAACAGTAAATGACTTGGCAAGGCCAAACTTACACCATTTCAGTACAACACTACAAATATTATATAAAACATTAAAAAAAACGTATACAATTAAAATGAAAGAAATTAACTACGAAGCTTACAGTATTTGTTAAATTATCACATGATAAAGTTGCCAGATTAATAAAATAAAATTTCAGCCAAATAAAAATAATACTACCGCTAGTTTATTTGTGATTAATATACGAATATAAAAGAAAAATATTTAGATCCCAAAAGATATTCAGAGCTCAGTCGTACATTAAATATAAGGTCGAGATAACTCATTCGAGACAAAAAAAATCTATGTAAATGCGTATAATATAAAATGGAGGAAGCTACTTATATTTTTTATCATATAGAAACTAATTCTACTGTAGTGACAAATAAAAGTAATTGGAGATATTGAACGTTGGAAAATTAATGTTATAAATGAGAAAATAATAATAAACAGTGTTAATTATTGTGATTTAGAATTGAGATCAAGACATGCTATAGACAGTGACTGTCGTGATATGTTTGCAGTTTACAATAAATTACTAATCCGATAGGTACATTTTGCCAATAAGACCAATTTTTTTAAGAATATGATATTAATTTTTGACTAGAAAGCTTAATTCTAATACAGAGAGAGATTCATCCGGTTATTTTAATACTTCGAGGGCTAATTCACTATTTTCTACCAAACGTGGTTATTATATGAATTATATGCACTCATTTATATCGTTGATGCACTATATTCAAATAAGAAAAAAATAAAATACGATCTAAGCAAAATAAAAAAACAATTTTAAGAACAAGAAACATGCCAACTGATGTTTAACTGTTTTAATAAAAACTTAAGTAGATTCTAGTGCATATATATATATATAAAATGAACTATAAAGGAAAAATAGCCTCGTTATATTAACATCAACCAATTCTTAATGTCGATATTTGTTTGTTTTTCCCAATAATATATTTAAAAGAGCTACTTGCTTCAGTGGTTACAAAATATGATGCTATGAGAATGTAAAAAATGCAAATAGACAAATTGTTATTTAACTTATGAAATGAAATCGATATCTTCGATATCGATATTGTTTTAATGATAATGAAATAACGTTATTTACACTAATATAATAACTTAGTTTTTCATTATCACCTGTTATATTGAAAATTAATAATTTACAACTTTTTTTTATAATCGGCCACCGTTAATTAAATCGGTAGTCTTCTACCAATACAACCTCATACGCCTATATTATATTATAGAATATGTATGTATATTTTATGATTTACAATTTAGAATTACAGTACTTATATATAAAATTTAAAGTAGGCTATGCCCAATTATTGCACTTGCGAATTATAAGTGATGTAATAGAAATGATGTATAAAAAGTTTAAAAAAAAGTGATTTCGTAGGATGAAATAATAAAAAAGAATAATTTAAAGCTTATACATCCATCAAAGTTTACATAAAAACTAAATATATGAAAGAAACATTGAAACACGAAATACACTGATAATGAAGGTCTACTCACGTGTAGTTGCCATTTTGTAAAACGGCTACAGGAGGCCGTTCATAAATTACGTGACAGAAAGAGAAGTGTGACATTGTGTGACAATGAGTTGTTGAATATGTCATAAACTCCGCGACACGAAATTCCAAAATATAAAATACACTTAATACGTATAAGATTGTAAAATATGTTACAGATAATAAATCACATATTTATTATTTGTCACATATTTTACAATTACACTAAAGGGTCAAAAACGTGACCAGTCGTGACAAGGAGTCAAAAAAATATAAAATTCGTGAGACATAATTTACGAATCGGCCCCAACCATCAAATATGCGAAGACCTCTATATTAAGATACACCTTAAAGATAAAAACTTAATAATAAAACATCGAACTGTAAACAAACCGGCTACAGTGCGGTTTCCTACAACTTCATCTACACTCGAATAGAAAATAGACAAGAATAGAAAATGTGAAAAACTTGCAGTCTTCAGTACGATGCTAACCTCGCTATCACTTTACAAGACAAGACATGGCGGTTTATTTCATCACCTAAATTCTTATATATTATTTCATTTACACAAGTTAATTGTATCCAAACGGATTTACATAGTTTTCTAAAGATTTATTTATGAGATACATATATTTTTTTTATATTAAAATAAGCAAAGAAAATAAAAATTATACTTATAGGAATTCAAATAAATTATAAAATTTTTGAAATTTAAAAAATTATTGCAATGTATTATAAAATAATATTTATTGAACTAAGTTTCCACAATCCGCCAAGATACAAATACCTTCATAAACAAAAAAAATAAAGCCAAAATTTCGATTATATTACAATTTAAGTTATTTTTCTTTAGTATCTACTTAATTTTAGATTGAAGCCCAAACTAACTTACATATAATACTATTCAAGATCCATGTCAAGGTGTAGCTCCTAACTGTTACACTTCTATCACAGTGTAAATAATGCACTTATAACAGTAAGCCGAGAATTAGACAAAAAAAGTGTATGTATATAAAATATTTTTTTTATAAAACTATTTTAACCGGATTAATTGCGTATATTTGAAAAAATATTGAAGAACGAACGAACTCCAAATCTTACGAGAGAAAATAAAGTATAACTATAAATTCCATGATCAGGTGTTAGACCTGCAGACTATTGTAAAGTATCAATATACTGATTAATTTGGTTAAAATAGTAACAAATTAATAAAAATNGAATTAGACAAAAAAAGTGTATATATATAAAATATTTTATTATAAAACTATTTTAACCGGATTAATTGCGTATATTTGAAAAAATATTGAAGAAAACTCCAAATCTTACGAGAGAATAAACTATAACTTTCCATGATCAGGTGTTAGACCTGCAGACTATTGTAAAGTATCAATATACTGATTAATTTGGTTAAAATAGTAACAAATTAATAAAAATCGAGTAAAATACACATTTCGTGTTTATCAAGCATTTTTTTTTTATTTAAACTAAATGTTATTTATATGAACGCCACGACCTCCAAGTACTCGGCCATCTACTGGTAGGACAAGTTGTAAAAACATTTTAAAACTATAATCAACATTCAAATTAATAAAACATAGGAAAATGTACGTAACAGGAAATAATTAAAAAAGATAAAAAGAAGTTTCGAGTAACACCAACAAGTATAAATCAATATGAAAGCAAATAATTATAATAATTAAACTTTAAATTATAATTTATTTTGTGCGAAATGCATTTATTGTGTAAAATTAAAGTTACACATAATATTAAAAAAAACTTCCGATATATATTTATTATATATAAAAAATATTGTTACCACCAAATACCGAAAAAATGTAAAAACGAAATAATATTTTTGAAATAAAATAATATTTTTTTAACGACTGTATAAAAAAATGTATATGCCTGACGTAAGCACCGTTTTTGTAGCAAAATTTTATCATATGTGCACTTATTTTATTCATTTATTATTTAATTAATAATTTGCCTTGGACAAAATTACGTCAGCTGTTAATAATAATAGAAAAAATATATCTAAATAATAAGAATAATATGAATATTTTTTTGATTTCTGATTAAAATATTGAACCAAAATAGAATATGCATTTACAGTCACTGGTAAATAATATAAAAAATAAAACAATGTTTAAACGAAATATATCCGGATATATGAAAAAAAGTCCGGAAATTAGTTGCCGCTAACAATTTTACGGCTTTCGAGCTCCTCCATATTGTTAGAACTGAAATATAAATAAATAAATATTTAATTTATGTCTGATTGTTCGGTTCGTACTCGAAGCAAGGAATAATTATAAATATTAATTATTATATTTGATTTGAATATTTTCTCCCTAAAATACAGGTTTGTTCCTAGCTTAGGGAGTAGGAAACCATTTTATACTGTGTAACTTGTACAAGCCTCTTTCATGTAACGCATTGTTGTTTATGTAGTTACTTTCTTTTGTGGAAATAAAGATTTGATTTGATTTTTTTTTTTGATTTGAATTATTTTCATTTCTCTGGTACCAATACAAAGCGCGGCGTTGAGTTCCACGGTACGGCGTTGAGTTGGGAATCAAACTCACAAACATTTTGTGTATAGTCCATAAGGCGCCATCTTAATGTCTACATCCGGCGTACAGCAGGAAAGATTAAGTCCGAAAAGAAGTTCAGAAACATATGGCGAAATAATCAATAAATTCTACAAGAGTAGCAATTATCTCTAAATATGAAAATTTAACATTAACGAATCTGTTAAAAAAAGTAATAAAGAAATTAAAATAAATTAACATTGACAGATATAATAATAATTAGTGACTTACCGCAACTTATCGTCATTCTTCCACGACGTGACCTGAATGTGCGGCGGTGGGAGGTAACTCCGCAACGACTGCACGAGTTGGATCGTGTCTAGTAGTACTGAAAAAAAAGTATGAACTCTACATAACGTCATTCAATAACGACACGGGTGTTTTACTTGAACATGGTGTATCCCGCAAATAGCTAAAACAATAATGTAAGGATTTTTTATTAAATATCTATTTAAAAAAAAAACTATTGATAACAATTTACAAGCAAAATTTTGCCAAGTTAACTAAAGTCAAAAGATACTCATTTAAAATATAAATTTTAGAATTTAACTTTACATGTAAGCAAGGTGTGAAGTTGAGGTACTCAACATACAGTATTTATTAAGTTGAAGGAGAAAATCAAGAATAGAGTATATGAGTGGCGTAAATTAATAATAATGTCCAATAAGGTTGACAAATCGTGGACGCCGCGAAGTTAAGTATTAAAAAATTAAATCTGCGCAGCTGTCTACAGCTAAGTTGGGGGCGGCTGTGACTCATCGACTCACTCTTTTGCAGCTGCTCGCTCTGCTTGCCGTAGGGTTTGCACATGGCGGGGCGCACGCACGGCCGCATACGCTGCAGGTTGCGCGCAAGCTCCGCGAACGCGCGCACCACGCGCTCCTGCCCCGTGGACGAGCCCGCGCCCGCGCCGCCGCCCGTGGATGCGCCCGCGCCCCCGCCGCTGGTAGANTTTCTAGATTGGCCCTGGAAAAAAGATTAGAAAATTAGAAACTTTTTTTAAAGGACCAAAAGCCACAGTTTTACCTGGAATGGTCATGAAAGCGTCACCGAGCCCTGATGAAGTTTTAAATACAGATTTTGATTTGCCGTTGGTTTGATGCTGGAATTTTGTTATTGTTGTAGTTTAAAGTCTCATAATGTTATACAAGGTGTGTTCAAAAAGTAAGGTGACTTTTCAAATTTGGCGGGCAACGTACTTTCGATTATCGATTTTTTTATTTTGTTATGTTGGTACACTTTTCCCGAACATCTGTACCAAGTTTCAAGTGTATAGCATTTTTTGTTTGGTTGGGAGAGGCGTAAAGGTTATAAGTGTTTTGCGTGCTCGGCGATTTCTTGCTATCGAAAAATATGGATCAAAGGATTTGCATCAAATTTTGTGTAAAAAATAAAATAAAGTGCTCCGAAACACTTAAAATGTTGACAGTGGCATACGGTGAAACTGTTCTGAGTAAAAAAAATGTTTACAAGTGGTACAAACTCTTCCAAGATGGCCGGGAAGATGCCAATGACGAGCCTCGCTCTGGACGCCCAAGCACGTCAACAACTGATGAAAACGTTCAAGCAGTGAAGAAAATTGTTCTGGAAAATCGTCGAATCACTATCAGAGAAGTTGCTGAGGATGTTGGTATATCGCTTGGCTCGTGCCATGAAATTTTTTCTAACGTTTTGGGCATGAGACGTGTGTCAGCGAAGTTTGTTCCGAAATTGCTAAAATGCCCCTGCTCACTCATCTTTGCTGGTGAGAGATTTTTTGGCCAAAAACAACACCACAATCATGCCTCAGCCACCATATTCACCGGATTTGGCCCCATGTGACTTTTTCTTGTTCCCAAAACTAAAGAGACCTATGAAAGGACGGAGATTTGCAACGATTGAAGAGATAAAGACTGCATCGCTGGAAGAGCTCAAGGCTATACCGAAAAGTGCTTATGAGAAGTGCTTTGACGATTGGAAAAACGTAAGTGTATTGTATCTGAGGGGGATTACTTTGAAGGGGACAACATAAATATTGATAAATAAATAAATATTTTTTTACTTTTTGAACACACCTTGTATAGAGTGTATATACCAATTATCATAAAGTGAAAATTACCTTAAAAAGTCAGTAAGCTTGTGTTCATCCGTATAATGATGTTTAGACTTGGTATCCATACTGGAGTGAGATGAGCGTTGTGAATGTGAATACTTGTCCATGGAAGGTTGATGCGCTAACGATCTGTTTTGTAATAGCATCTGTTGAGATAATTTCTCTGCACGACGCTCTGATTTATCACCGGCTAGGTTTGCTGAAATTTATATATAATATATAATTTATCTTTCTGTCTTCATGAAGAAAATATTTTTTTTCTTATGCTGAAATTGAAGAATGGACTGCCTTGACACTAGGACCCCTTTGCTTACCTTGCTGTGTGTGGGATACAGTGTGATGTTATAAATAATAAAAAAAATAGATTTTTACATAATAACTCACTCAGAGCGGCTAAATGTGGAGCTATGGGCAGCTGGTAGTCCTGAGGCAATGCTGCACCTCTTAGAAGACGCTCCACTGCAGCACTATCAGGTAGAGACGCACCTCCTGCTTCTGCAATTTTGTTTTTTGTTTTTAACTCTATGTTTTACCTTGCAAACAGTAGGTTTTTGCTTATGGAAACTCACGCACCCTGACCATCAATAAATCTAAGGGACTTGCATTTGAGTTGGTAATAATCATCGAAACTTAGGCCATCAAGTGTGCCCTACAATACAGCATTTTACACGTCAGCTTAACAAGAGACACAAAAGGATGCATCTAGTATTAGTATACTAGATTATTAGTGTTAGTTCACAAGATCAAAATGGCTATTTCCTACAGAGAGATAGCAGTCTTAGTTATAGGACCTTATATGAAATAAATACCTGGGATATATGTTGGCTGTTGTGATAAATGTTGTTGTATAGATTTTTGTGTCATTTCCAACTGATTCTTGTAGTAACGGCAAGCTGGATTAGGGCAATTTTGTACAACATCTACTATGAATTCTTTTTCCATTCCAAATTGATCACGACCAATGGTATATGACTCCACAACCTAAAAATATACAAATATCACAGTAAAGGCCAATCTCAATAATAATAATCGGCCCAATCATGTTTTGATAAAAAAAATCTTTGATACTATACTGTTGATTGGTCCCAAATATATATATATCATTTAAACATTAAATTTAGTTCTGTTCTAAATAAAATATCTTAATAAATTAACTTGGTTACCCAGTTTTCCAATTAGGTTCATCAAGTTCAATTATTGTTATTACATTTACAGTCAAAACAGCCTGTCCCAACATGAAAAAATGTCTTACTTATACAGGGAATTGAGCTACTGGGTTCTAATAATAGAGGTAAACATAAAAAAAATCCTAGATAACAAATCTCATTTACTCAGGTTAAATATGTCCCATTAATAGAGGAAATTTGATGACAAAGTGCTGCGATCTCATTGGAGTTCTCAATAATAGAAGATTCTCACATATCCAGATGGGGACCTGGACTTAATCAAATTTCACTGTACTAAATTATTACTTACTGCTCTAACTGTAGCTTCCAATCCAAGATGTAACCCATGAGGACCATTCATGTGCTTTAACATAACAGCATTAGCAAAGTGTTCATATGGAAGAATTATTTTTCCATTTTCACGGTATATTAATCTGCCTTGTGCATCTAACCCAACTCTTGAGGCCATCATTCTGTATAAAATAATTATTTTTAGAAACTTAATAGTTATTATCAACTAAAACAACAGTGTAAACATGTTACATTTCAATTTTTTATATATAAACTAACTTACTGTAAATAAGCTGCACTGGGTAGCATGGAAGATTCTTTTAAATCACTAAAACATTGCAAAAGTTCTATACTAGGGCTCCATCCTTTATTTTGCAAGTATAATTGAAGTAACATATAAAGTTTTTCCGTCACGTAGCCCTCAGCGCCATGCGGAGCCGCAGTGTTGGAACTGCTTGATGAACCGCTTGCATTTCCCGTACTTTTCGCAAGAACACTTTTCATTGTCTCCGCCAAATCCATCTTGTAGATGTCTAAATATGTCCTCTTTTGGGAATCCTGTACCAAGGCAAAAGTACAACAAATATTGGCTTATAGATCGATAGCAGTAGACATTTGTTGAGAATTCCAAACACACAGTCCAATAAGTAAACGACCACTCACCAGAATGAAAATATGGTTTTATCTATAAATATGAAATGTTTTTATACAAAGAATTTTAAGAAACTACATTCACGCTATGCTAGAGAGTAAATTATTTCGAATAAATTATAAAATTAGCAGTAGCTTCACCCTTCATGACACTGTCAACAATGTCACAGATGAAGATTAATAATTACAGAATATTCACACTCAAATTATAGGAAGGAAGTAGTAGTGGTAAGCATTAATATCAATTAGGATAGATATTCATATTATTCAAAAAACTTAGTAATTAGATTTATGATTGAAATTTACTATCGAACTATTAAAGTCCTAGAATACCGTTTTAATATGTGCAATAATAAAATTTCTTAATACTTGTAATTCATAAGGTTTTCATAAAAGTTATTTGGTTTAATTAATTACTAAATTAAAAAAGAATTAAGTTTATTAAGGAAAAATGTGCTAGAAGCTTTATTTTCCTAAATATAGATTACAGACAATCCATAAAATTTTATTTTTATGTCAATGTCAAATATCAAAACAACCAGTGTATGCATGCATGCATGCTGTTTTAGTTTTTAGGTTATCACATACGCAGATGTTATAATACTAGGAAATATTTATATTACTTTGAAGTTAGAGTATTTTTAACATTTATATTTATATTAATATCGTTTAACGATGGACGAAGTGGTTGTGGGTACCTATGAGGGATTTCTACTAGGATACTCATTACGATCTGAAGATGAAGTAAGGGCCCCTTTATTTTTAAATTAATACACACGTTTTATACATGTTGATCGTATAAAAATCTTTTAATTTCATAATTTTCACGTGTGATAAATGGTTTAACATGGTTACACCGTGTTCGAAATGTCGTGTTTTTAAAAAATTTATTTCGCAATATCAAGATGTATGCAATTAATCTTTTAAAATTGTACAAATGAATACTTTTTTATTATTTTAGGATAAAAAATTGAAACAAACATTTGCAACACATTCACACACAGCATCTGTGCGTTGCGTATCAATCGCCGGAAAGTTTCTAGCATCAGGCGGAACAGACGACAAAGTTGTCATAATAGACTTAAATACTCGGAAGGAGCACACAGTTTTAATGAATCATGATGGCACTGTAAATAGTGTTGCCTTCACTCATAGCGGGACACATTTGCTTACAGGCAGTGATGATGGCTGTATAATTATTACTAGAACAGGCAATTGGCAAATTGAAAAGATTTGGAAAAAGGCTCACAATGGTAACTACCTACCATTATTATTATATATTTTAATGAAGCATTTTACTTTCTCCACACTTTTTATGAACTTATAACTTTTTATAATTTTAGGACAGCCTGTTACTGCCATCGCTGTTCATCCATCTGACAAGCTGGCATTAAGTATAGGTGGTGATAAAACACTTAGAACTTGGAACCTTGTTAAAGGTCGTCCAGCTTTTACAATTAATTTGGCAAGCAAAGGTGTAACACTCCCTACTGAAATAAAATTTTCACCAGGTGATGATAGGTTTTCACTTATATCTCTGCAGAATGTTGATGTCTGGACTATTAGTAAAGCTGGGCTAGAAAAACGGTTAACATGTAATTCAAAACCCACAACAGCACAGTGGACTGATGACGATACATTATTTGTAGGGCTGGAAAATGGAAATATAGTTAGATTTACAGTATCAGAAACGAAGGCACAAACTTATCCAGCACATAAACAAAGAGTGAAATGTGTGCATTATGAAAATAATACACTATATTCTGCATCTAGTACTGGTGAATTGAAAGCTTGGTCAGTCGATGAAACTAGTTTACAAGAAATATGTTCTGCAAATGCTTCTTGTAGAGTGACCTGTGTAACATTAAATAGACAAAATCATTTGGTTAAAAACAAGGAATCTGATGAAGATAATGAAGCAGAAGAAAATGAGTCCAAAAACGAAAATAGTGACATTTCTGATAGTGAGAATAAAGTAACTAAATCTACAAATAAAAGAAAAGCAGGTGCATTTGTAACAATAAGTTATGATAACAATGAAAAAATAGAGGATGACAATGAAACATCTCCTGCTAAGAAAGTAAAAAAGAAAAGGAGGAATAAGAAAAAAAATAAAAATCAAGAATAAACATTCATATATATATCAATGTTTTATTGAGAACCTTCTTTTTTTTCTGGTAATTAAATGTTTGTTTTTCAAATCAAATAATAGACTGGGATCCGACCGTTGAATCCTGCATAAACGAGTTTTCTTAATTAAACCTATATTAATGAATAACACATGATTAGTAGAACAGATTACACCTGGGTTGCCTGGAAGAATCCTGCCGCAATCACCTTTAATTACATTTTTTCGTAACTCGTTTTTGGAGAAAATTGCACCCATACGTTTTTTATATGAATCGCACATCATTTGAAAGATAATC